>NC_069472.1:28357720-28418442 GCF_026875155.1 Cherax quadricarinatus
AAACCGCCACCCAGGGCTATCCCAGTCAAAACAGAAAGCGCTAAACCAGTATGTATTACTTCAATGGGTTGGTTAACAAAGGGTTAGACAAAAATTCCAGTTAGGAAAATATATCTATTTATTCAACATTAACACTATATACACACTCTAGAAACACTTTAATCCTAAATGCCCAAATGAGGGTACACAAGAAACAGCTGGCTGGAGGTCCAGCCACCATAACCACTAGGCCTAGTCAGCGCCAGGCCGTCACTACTCCACTACGAACCCCATTTCTTATTTCCTCACTCATCCCACAGCACCCTGACCATGTCAGAGCCTGGGTGAGCATACAGGTAAGCCATAGAAGAGCCTATGGTTTGAGTTGGCTAAACAAAAGGAGTACACAACTACAAACTTAGCTTAAACACACAGCATCTCCGACGCCAGCCTCCACACCATGCTGACTCCACGTGACTGCCCCAAGCCACGCTTACTCCGCGTACCCAAAACCCTTGGAAAATAAATCCCTAGCAGGATTTCTTTATAATTAGTTAGAGTACTTTACAGTGCCCCCAAATGCACATTATGAATTATAAAATTATTCTTTACAATTATAACATTCATACTATTATGGCACACTTCTCCACTATATGTACATTACAGTGTCATGCAGAACCCTGCATGACAACCATACACTCATATACCCATATCTTACATATGGAATTTGTGCATGGGGATCAACAACATCCAATCACCTAAAACCCCTCATAACCCAGCAAAAGGCAGCAGTAAGAATGATAACAAATTCCCACTCCCACCAGGATACTCCACCAATTTTCAAAAGTCTGAATCTGCTCACTATTAAGAACATCCATACTTATTCATGTGCCTACTACATACACAGAACAATACACACAAATATAAACCCTCCACTCAAACTTCTCCTCACCAACCTAAACAGGACACATGACCACAACACAAGACACAGATCTCTTTTTGATATACCTTGTATCCATATCACACTGTGTAAAAGCTCTATGCACATAAAGGGCCGTAAAATATGGAATTCATTACCAGAATATATTAAAGTAACCCAGTCTGAAAATCAATTTAAGACTTCTAAAAAACCACTTAATCACCATAGATTAAATGCTAAATATTCAATACACACATACTTACCTATGTACTCCCACATCATAACTTCAACAATCACTTTGAACCTCTTACCCATTGTTGACAGGAATATAACTGAACCATTTTTTTCACAATAAGCATTTTAGACCATGTGAATATATCTTTTGTCTTATACAAATTTTAATTCACTTATAATTAATAATCTACTATTCAACTATGAAATAATTACTGTCCTACTGTACAACTATGGCAAAATCCTTAGTATTAAGTAATCTGTAAGCCAATAATGTTAAGTTGGCCCATAATGCCTAGGCATAATAGAGGTTCTCTTTGCATTGCAACCCACTATTGCAAATATAAAATCTCAATGTACTGTCTGCAAAGACATAAAAAGAAAAATAAATCAGCTCCCCATGAAAGATGAGCAAGAGCTTTAAGAATGTTCAACTGGCTGTGACAAGTTGCTTTCAGAGAGATAATTTGAGGTTTCCATGATAAACTACGGTCAAAGAGAAGGCCCAGAAAACTGAGTGTATCATGCTCAGGGATACGTGAGCCATAGAGGTACAAAGGATGAGTGGAGATGGCAGAGCGTCTAGTGAAAGTAATCTGGTGAGTTTTAGTACTGGAATATTTAAACCCATGCATAGTGGCCCAATTGGAAACACAGTCGACCGCATGTTGGAGACAAACTGTAATGAGGTGACAGACAGTGCCTGCACAAGCAATAGTGATGTCATCAACTTAGAGTGATGACCAAATATTGGATGGAAGAAGAGAGGCCGAATCATTTATAGCAAGGAGAAAAAGTGTTGTGCTCAGAACACCATCCATGGGGGACACCTTCATTTGGCGGTTATATTAACTAGTTTAATATATCAAATGTAAGGCCTCACCTAAATTATGCAGCTCAGTTCTGTCTCTAAATTACAGAAAAGACCAAAAATTCGTTAGAAAACTAGAGCGTATAATGACTAAAATAATACAAAGCATTTGAAATCTCCCTTAATGAAGAAGACCCTAATTACATACACTTTTAGAAGAAGAATGAGGGAACAAGATCTGAGAGTGGCAAGTGGACGATGGGAACAATAAAGAGATATACCTCAGTTTACCAGAAGAGTTCGGGGGTCCAACGCCCCGCGGCCCAGCTGTTGACCAGGCCTCCTGGTGGATCAGCCCTGATCAACCAGCTGTTGCTGCTGGCTGCACGCTAAAACCAATGCACCACAGCCCGGCTGATACATTAACCTGACTTTTACGGTGATTGTCCAGTGCCCAGCTTGAAGAACTGCCAGGGTCGTTGGTAATCCCCCTACGTAAGCTGTGATGCAGTTGAACAGTCTCGGACCCCTGACATTATTGTAATGGTCTCTTAAAACGTGCTAGTGACACCCCTCTTTTCAATGGGGATGGTGCATCGTCTGCACAAGTCTTTTGCTTTCGTAGTGATGATTTTCGTGTGCAAAGTCGGTACTAGTCCCTCTAGGATTTTCCAGGTGTAATCTAATCATGTATCTCTCCCTCCTCAATCCCAGGGCCTACAGGTTTAGAAACCTCAAGCGCTCCCCAGTAATTGAGGTGTTTTTTCTCCGTTAATGCGGCCGTGAAGTTCTCTGTAACATTTTCTTAGGTCGGCAATTTCACCTGCCTTAAAGGTGCAGTTTAGAGTGCAGCAATATCCAGTCTAGATAGAACCAGTGACCTGAAGATTGTCCATCATGGGCTTGGCTCCCTAGTTTTGAAGGTTCTCATTATTCCATCCTGTCAATTAATTTACAATGCGAGTTGATAAATGATATGGTCCTTAAGGAGAGATCCCCTCCGACAAAATCTCTCCCCAGTCTTTGACGTTGGTGTATCGCTCTATTTTGTGGCCATAATTAGTTTTGTACTCTGATGAAGATTTAATTCCACATGTTTACCAGATTGAGTTAATTGAACATTTCACCTATCGTTGAACTTCATATTGTTTTCCTGCAGCTCCACTGTAAAGATTTAGGGTTGATGTCCCCTGAGCTCTATGCAGTGTTGCATGGAAGACAACTGTCATGCAGATTCGGGTGTCACTGCAAAGGAAGCCACGTTGCTGTGGCTGACAACCTTGTCCTATGTCGATAATAGGATGAGGAACAATATGAGATCTATCTAGTACTGTGCCTTGTGAACAAGCTTTTCACAGTAGCTCTGCTCGGACTTTACTCTGTTGACGTACTAATCTCTGTGTTCTGTTAGTGAGGAAATATTAATCCATCGACCGACTTTCCTGTTATTCCTTTAGCCTGCATTTTGTCGCTATTACGCCATGGTCACACTGTCGAAGGCTTTTGCAAAGTCTGTATATAATACATCTGCATCTTTTTGTCTTCTAGTGCATTTAAGGACCTTGTTGAAGGATCCAATAGTTAGACAGGACAGGAGCGTACCTGTTCTAACCCATGTTGCCCTGGTTGTGTAACAGATGGTTTTCTAGATGGGGTGGTTATCTGCTTCTTAGGACCCTTTCAAAGACTTATGATATGGTATGTTAGTGCTATTGAGTCTGTAGTCTGAGCATTATCCCACCAAGAGAGAACCCGCAGATGCTAAATATACAGACTTTGCCAAAGCCTCGTCAAAATGTGACCATGGTTAATAGCGCACAAAATGCTGCTAAAAGGAATAACAGGAAAGTTGGTAGATTGATCATAACTTTAACTTCCTCACAAACAGAACACAAAGAGTAGTCGTCAACAGAGTAAAGTCCGAGTCAGCTCGGTGAAAAGCCTGTTCACAGGCACAGTACGAGCTCCCATCTTGTTTCTCACCTCATATCTGACATAGACAAGGATACAACCACAGCCCCCCGTGTCTTCCGTGAAGAATGACACCCGAATTTGCATGACGTGTCTTCGTTGCAGACACTCAAGCTCCAGGCAGACAACAACCAAATCTTTCAGAGGCTGCAGAAAACAATATGAATTTCAACGATGAGAAATTTCAAGTACACAGATATGGAAAACACGAAAAAAATAAAACTTCATCGAGTACAAAACACATTCTGGCCACAAAATAGAGCAAAAAAATCAATGGTCAAAACCCTGGGAGTGATCAGTCCAGAGAATTTCACCTATCAAGGTCCATAACTTGTAATCAATCACAGCGGCTAAAAAAAATGAAGTGATGATAAGATAACCTTCAAAACAAGGGATGTCCCAAGCCCGATGATGACACTCCTTCAGGTCACTTGTTCTATCTAGGCTCGGGAATATTGCTGCACACTAACTGCATCCTTTCAAGGCATGTAAATTGCAGACCTAGAACTGTACAGAGAACCTTCAACAGCATGCATAATGGAGTTAAACACTCAATTACTGGGAGCACTGAATTCCTGAACTGTAATTCCCCTGGAACACAGCGGGAGAGATACATATTATATTACACCTGGAAAAATCCTAGAGGGACTAGTACCCCAACAGCACATGAAAATACACTCAAATGAAAGCAAAAGACTTGGCAACGATGCAACCTCCCCCAATGAAAAGCATGGGATACACTAGCACGTTAAAGACAATACAATAAGTGTCAGGGGCCCGAACTGTACAACTGCCCCCAGCATCACATAAGGGGATTGCCAATTATCCCCAGGCAGTCATCAAGCTGCACTGACAAGCACCCTCAAGGCGGTACCTGACCCGCCGGCTGTTGCTCGAACGTTGGATTGCGTGCAGCCAGAGTAACAGCCTGGTTTGATCAGCTCTGAATCCACCATAAGCTGGGCACAGACCGGGCATGGGTCGTTGAACCCCCAAACTCTCACCAGGTAAACTCCAGGTAAACCCCAAGAGTTGAACATGTGACTAATTATCAACAAATACAAACGGGAAAACTGGGAGAGCAATAACCTGGAGCTCACATTTACTCCCGCTACCTCGAGGCGTCCGGTAAACATTTTTATTACTAAATTTCTATTTACTCGTAACATTTTTGACTTTTAATTAACCTTACTTGTCTAACACCTTTACCTGTTTAAATACCACATTAACTATCCTATATTACTCTTAATTACCTTGTACTTGCATATAACCTCAAGTATAACTACCAGTGCAAATATTTTGTGAATGAAATAAACATTACCTTTTCACTTTTTTGTAACATTATTACTTACTAAAATTTTATTAAACACCATATTTACCTACCAGTCAATTTTACTTTTGTACATTAAACATATTTTATACTTCCCATATACATTTTGTGCCAAATTTTTCAAGTTTTTACAATTCAAAATCCCCAACCTATGTATTATGCCTTTGCTACCTGTGTACTGGTACACTGTCAAAACATCTTAACTATCATATTATAAGACCAAGACAATACCAATTGTTGATTTTTTACTATTTTCTTTGGTACTTTAATTGTGAATTTGTATTTCTGTCAATTTAAATCTAATAGTTATAATCTTATCTTGTCAACAACCTATACCAGACTCTAGTACAAATGCAAGTACCCGATTTCAAATTGTCGTTTAGATATATTATAAGTATATATTATAATTCCAACCAACTGACCATTTACTTAGCTTACCATTACTTATTCTTTAGTCCCTTATATATTTTTCACCTCACTTTAATTTTACTTTAGATAACTATCCTAGTTTAAATATATCCACAATTGTTTAAAATAATCAAGGTGCTATTCTCAGGTGCAAAGTAGAATAAGTTCACAATTTTGCATTAATTCCAAAGCTTCATTTATTTGATTACCACGTTATTGTTCCACCACAACCTATATTAGTCCCCATTTTATTATAATTTTAAACTAAGTCTAACTTTAAAAAAATTACCTGATAGTACTACCTACCTATCATATTCCCAAGCTCTATTATATGATCAGCACTTTATTTGTATTAGTTCCCTTAGCTCATATTTTACCATTTGTTAAATAATTCGTGCTCTTTTTAGCTTAAACTTTATACTTTGTTTTATACTTAATTCTAACTATAGATTCACTACAAATCGTATGATACAATCATTGATCCTGATACCAACCTCTTATTTAATGACTTAAATGAATCACCAGTTACTGTAATTCACACACTGCAGAACAATCAAAGGCACTTCTCAGTGCCAACACAACATAACTGTCTTAACTACAATATCAGATCTTTAAGCAAAGCCATTACGATGACCTCATAGCATTACAAATTCCATTCTTACATGCCAATATGTCCATCATTAACACTAACTGAAACCTGGCTAAAGCTGATAGTAACAGATGTCTATGCCATTAACCTGGTTTACACCGCATACACAACTGTAGCCAGACAAAACAAGGGGGTGCACAGCCAAACTATTCGACCAACTAGAAATATCACTAATACTTGCACAAGGGATGAACATGGGAATATAAAATGCTCAATTCAAACTTCCAAATACCACCAAAATCCTCTCAACATTGATAAACCTCTACAGATTTTCCACATTCAAACATTAGCCAATTTAGTCACAAAATCTGGAAGTATGATAACTTGATGCCGCATGACCAAAGAACACTTAACTAACTCTCAGGTGACTTCAATATAAATCACCTACAAGACCAGGACCCCACACGTTACTGAATTCCACAAACACATTGATAACTGTATGTTACTACCAACAGTAACAAAATCTACAAGAGTTATAATCAAGAGACTCTGATCCTACTTGGACCACATCTGGACAACACCATATCCCCTTTAAAATCAGGCATAATTTACAGATTATTACCACGACCACTACCCTGACCTCCTCATAACAACTCTTGGTAAACCTAACCCCAAGACCAACTATACATCACCTTCAGACTTCACAATGAGGCAGCCATTAATAACTTCACAACAGCATTACAAACATTGATTGGCACCTGAGCTAAGAAATCTATACAGATATTGACGATGTAGTAATAATTTTCTAAAAAAAGACCCAATACCTCTATAACAAGCACTTGCCCCTCAAAAAAACTAAACCAGATGATCAGCAAAGAGACTGAACAGTCCCTGGCTAACACCCAGCATTCTCAAATCCATAAATACAAACACCAATATGAAAAACATTACGAGAATGGGTCTCATAACCAGAGACCAAAACAAAACGTTACTCGTCAATCCTAACCATCCTGATAAGAAGGGCAAAAAAATTGTATTAATGAGAACAGATTATCCAACGTACGAGGTGAATAAAAAAGACCTGGAAAACCTATCTGAAAATTCTGGGAAACAAAAAAAGATCTCACGAAATAGCGAATAAAATTAGCAAAATCAGATGAACCCCAACTCCCACCAACAGTGAAGTTTAGCATTCAGGTCGAGGAACCAAAAACCTAGTCATTGTGATAGTCTAACAAGACTTCCGGAAGGCAACATCCCAGAGCAATTCCCATGACAGCTGTTAAAAATTGACCACAGTCAGGAAAACCTTCCAGCTCCTGCACCCAACACTGCCATGGGATTTCAACTTAAGCACCTAAAATGGAGGAAATATATAGCAGAAAATATATTGTTGCGTAAGTAACACCAGGAGCAGCCAGATGACAACTCACACTCACGCGAGCTTTTAAATCCTGCACAAAACTCAATTTAAACCAGCAAATAATGGAGCCTACTAGACTTGGAGAATACACTAGACCTCATCTTCACTAACAATGGGATGATCGATAAGAAATAACACCATATCAAAAACAATATACTCAGATCCAACATAGTGAGGATCAGTCATGTATGCGCGAGCCCCAGAACCGACAATAATGAGATTATTCACGAGGGAGCATCACACAAATTCAACTTCATAACAAAAACATAAGTGGGACCAAGTAAACCAAGTCCTAACCGATATAAGCTTGGAAGATATACTAACAACAAGACCCCAACTTATGCCTAAACAGATTCACTCGGTAGCACTCGATGTATGCACAAGGCTAATTCCTCTATGATAAAAGAGGAGTAATGTAAAACAGAAAGAGACAGGCGCTCCCTTTACAGCTACGGAAAAAATAACAGTGCGGCTAAAAAAGGTCAATATATCTGAATCGTAGTGAGACACGGTCCGAGAAATAGCAAAGCATCGAACTAAGCTAAAAGAAATCCTTTAGGAGTCAGGAATCGCGGGAAGAACTAACAGCAAAAATGAAATCGAAAGAAACCCAAAGTATTTCGTTCTCCTATGCCAAATCAAAATCGAGAACAACGTCCAGTAAATGGGGCCCCTACTTAAACAAGAGGGTCCTACACAGATGACACAATGAAATGAGTGGACTACACAAGTCCCAATATGACTCAGTTTTTGGCAAGAGCCGCTACCAGACTGAAGAGTCGAAGATCAAGAATGAATATATTATGAGAGAGAGCCACAAAATTGATTAACACAGCCTATCCGTATGTTAATCCTGACGCCAAAATGACTTCGAACAGGCGATAAATTACATGCCATGCACCTCTTCCCCAGGGCCAGACGCATGGAACTCTGTGTTCATCAAGAACTGCAAGAAGCCCCTATCACGAGCCTTTTCCATCCTATGGAAGGAGCATGGACACGGGGGTCGTCCCACAGTACTAAAAAACAACAGACATAGCCCCACTCCACAAAGGGGGCAGTAAAGCAACAGCAAGAACTACAGACACAATAGTCACTAACTCCCAATCATAAAAAGTCTTTGAAAGGGTCCTAAGAAAGCAAGATCACCACGCATCTAAAACCCATCAGATACACAAACCCACAGGGCAACATGGTTTTAGAACAGTCGCTCCTGTCTGTCTCAACTACTTGGACCACTACGACAAGGTCCTAAATGCAATAGAATACAAAAAGAATCAGATGTAATATAAACAGACTTTGCAAAAGCCTTTCGACAAGTGTACACATGGGCGTTAATAGCGCAACAAAATGCGTTGCTAAAGGAAGAAACAGAAAAGTCGTCGATTGTCATAATTTCCTAACACTCACAAACACAAGATAGTCGTCAACAGAGTAAAGTCCGAGGCAGCTACTACGGTGAAAAGCTCTGTTCCACCAAGGGCACAGTACTGGTACTCGCTCGCCATCTTGTTCCTCATCCTTATATCCGACATAGACAAGGATGTCAGCCACACACCGTGTCTTCCTTTGCAGATACACCCAAACTGCATGACATGCTTCCATTGCAGACACTGCAAAGCTCCAGGCAGACATCAACCAAATCTTTCAGTGGGCTGCAAGAAAAACAATATACGTTCAACGATGATAGAGTAAACAATTACTCAGAAATGGTAAACATGAGGAAAATTAAATCTCATCATAGTACAAAACAAATTCTGGCCACAAATAGAGCGAAACACCAACGTCAAAGACCTGGGAGTGATCATGTCGGAGGTCTCCACTCACCTTTCAAGACCATAACATGTGTATCAATCGCATCTGCTAGAAAAATGACGGATGGATAAAGGAGAACCTTCAAAACAAGGAGGCCAAGCCCATGATGACACTCTTCAGGTCACTTTTTCTATCTAGGCTGGAATATTGCTGCACACTACCAGACACCTTCAAGAGCAGTGAAATTGCCGACCTAGAAAATGTACAGAGAACTTTCACGCGCATAACGAGATAAAAACACATCAATTATTGGAGCGCTTGAGGTTCCTAAACCCTGTATTCCCATGGAACGCAGGAGGTAGAGATACATGATTATATACACCTGGAAAATCCAAGGACTAGTACCGAACTTGCACACGAAAATCACCCACTAACGAAGCAAAAGACTAGGCAGACGATGCACCATCACCCCCAATGAAAAGCAGGGTGTCACTAGCACTTTAAGAGACCATACAATAAGTGTCAGGGGCCCGAACTGTTCAACTGCCTCCCAGCACACATAAGGGTGATTACCAACAGACCCCAGGCAGTCTTCAAAGCTAGGCACTGACAAGCACCTAAAGTCAGTTCCGGATCCAGCGGGCGTGGCTCGTATTTGGTTTGCGTGCAGGCCAGCAGCAAAACCTGGTTGATCAGGCTCTGAGCCCACCAGATGCCTGGTCCTCAGACGCCGCCGGGGGCGTTGACCCCCGGAACTCTTCCAGGTAAACTCCAGGAAAACAGAAACAGCAAACAGACTCAATGATTTCCCTTCTCCACTATAGGACAAAACCTTGCCACAATAAAATCCCTAGCTCAAATACCCCACCAAATGACTACCTCACCGCAACAACCCTAACAACACTGTTCCTAGCTCTCCGACCTAACCCATACGAAGTCTCCCTTATTATCAATGCACTAAAAAACAAGGCAGAGATTTAAGTACCTTACCACCCTTTATATACAATAAATTGTCACAAGAGCTATCTCCAATCATTGCAACACTCTTAACAAATCCATCGAATCCTCCACCATCCCTACAGTATCACAAATAACACCCGCACATAAAAGACAGAAGCTACGACGACGTTTCGGTCCGAACTTGACCATTGACAAAGTCACACTAACAGAGGAGGAGCAGAACGCTACATATATACCGTTACATGCTCCTCCTCGTTAGTGTGACTTTGTCAATGTTCCAAGTCGACCGAACGTCCCGTCGTAAGCTTCTGTCTTTTATGTGCGGGTTATTTGTGTATCGTTCCAGTCACGGTATTTGTGCCTTTTGTATTTATTCCCCTAACGTTACCCATCACAATAGCAAGGGTCACCCCGATCCACAAAGGAGGAGACCAAACAGAGTTGGAATTACCATAGGCAATATCCAACACACCCTCTCCTCTCAAAAAATCTCGAAAAATTAAATTCATAAACGATCTACCCTACCATTATCTCCCAAAACAAACTACTCAACCCCAGCCAATTTGGATTCAGTCAGCCTAATAAAAAATACTAAATGATGCTATTAAACCCATGCTAGAACATATATACACTGCAATAGAGAAAAAAGAAGTCCCACGGGATTCTTCATTGACTTACGTAAAGCTTTTTGATACCAGTTGACCATCGACTTGCTCCACGTAAAATGCACACTCTGGTATAGAGAGGGTCACACCCTCAACACCTCATGAGTCATACCTCAGCTAACAGAAGCCAATATGTTGTACGCAAATTGGTGCAAACTCTCTGCCAACCAATTACAGTTGGTGTCCCCCACAGGGGAAAAAGGTCCTTGCCCCTCTTCTCTTCTCCTATACATAATGACCTTTCAAATGCTTTTGCAATTACTCAAACCCACACTATTAGCAGATGAACACTACAAATACGTCTTCACTCACCCGAGCCCGACAACTCAGCAATACTGTAAATACCGAATTACAGAAAATATCTACCATGATGAGGACTAACAAACTTACACTAAACATTGACAAACCTACTTCATTCAGTTTGGTAACAGAGCTTACAATTCACTCTTAACAATAAATGATAAACGGATCACCTACACAAAGCTAACAGAGGAAAATTCTTAGGAATCCACACTTGATAATAGACTCAAATTTCATACACATATACAACAAAATTTCTAAGAAATTTCCACGACTGTAGCTTACTATCGAAGATACGGTACTATGTTCCACAGTCAGCCCTCCTGCCCTATATCACACTCTTATTTACCACCTATCTCACCTACGGAATTGTGCAAGGGGCTCAAACAACAATTAACCACTCAACCACTAATTACCCAACAATAGGCTGCAGTTAAATGATAACAAATTCTCACTACAGCCAGCACAACTCCACCATATTCAATACACTAAACCTAACTCACCATACAAAACATCCATACTATTACTGCACTATTACATACATAGAACACTTAACTCTGATTATTAAACCCTCCCCTCAACATCTCCTTGCCATCTTCAACAGAACACATGACCATAAACACAAGGCACAGATCACTCTTTGATGTTCCTCGTGTTCCATCTCACACAATGGCAAAAACTAAATGCACGTAAAAGGCCCTAAATCTGGAATTCATTACTATGTAACTATAAAAAAACACTACCTGTTTTATAAATTCAGTCTCTACTCAAAGATCACTTACTCACCCAAAACCAAATAAATACTGAATAACTGAACCTTATAAATGTATATCTAAAATGTTTCTCACAATTATATCACATAAATGTTTAAGACCTAAAACCGAATCTATCTTTATTATTGTTTAATACACTACGCACCAGAATACTCCATAACGACTGAAATGTACATCAATGCATGCAACCATATGACCTGCTTTGTAATACTCACTTGTGCTTATAGTAATCTGTTTACATTAATGTTTTATCACTGAATATCATCATTGCTTAGTTAATCTTAAGTTAATTATAAGGCCAGCCCGTAATCTATGCAAATATAAGTGGCTTTGGCAAGGGTGCTGCCTTATCTGTATTTTTTGTACCTCTGGAGGGTGTGCTCAAATTTAAATAAATAAATAAAATAAATAAATAAATAAATAAATAAATAAATAAAGAAATTAAATAACATTTAAATATAGCCTGAGAGGGATAGATACGCAGAGTGTAATTTTTGGTTCTTGTAAGGCAAACACCGACAAGGGGAAAACTGGGAAAGCAAAAAGCAGAAGCACACCCTGGTTAACGCCTGAGACCGCGGATATACCCCACTGTAAATAAGGCCATATTGGTAAAGATAAACGTACCAGAAATCCACGAGGTAAGGGTACCGATGGACCAGAGGGATTTTGAAAGTCCACATTGATGGCAGCGGAAAACATTCGAAGTAGCAAAGAACAAAGTGTTTTGAAGAAAGATTGTGTAGATTAGTATAGGAAAGAGAAGGAACAGGGGACTAACATTGTCCATTGATGGTTTAGTCAACTGCATAATTCAGAGATCGCTTCAATGTTTTCAGAATCAAAACCTTGAATGGGAGACAATATTGAGATGGAAGGAGGAGGGCGAGTAAAGATTGGGACAGTAATGGACTGTACCAAAGTAGGGGGAGACGAAAGGGTGGAGGGAACTGGAGAAGAAGGGTGGGAGGGGACAGAAGAGGCAGAAATCTGGGAGGTGGCAGAAAGGAAAAACTTGGGAGGGGGCAGGGAAGGAAGGCACAGTACAAGGAGGAGAGTGATCCTCTGCACTTGTAACAGAGCTAGTGAGAGGGGAAGAACCAGGTAGAGATACTGGAAAGGTAAAATGTGGAGGTGGAAGAAAGGAAGGAGAGGTTAAAGGAGATTTGAGCATCAGGGATTTTTTTGGACTTTTGAGATGTAGAGGGAGGATTTGTAGGTGTCGTATGAGGTCTTGTCGATACCAGGGCTTGTGAAGGAGAACACGAAGATGTGAGAGCAGACTGAGGTGTTGAAGTAGGGACTTCTGAGCCAAGGACAGCAAAAGAATTAGAGACAGGATACTATGTAGGTAACCCAGAGGAGGCCTTTAGAAGATGAGGCCCTAGAAGTGGGGAACATTGAAAACACAGAAATAAGAAATACATGGGGTATCCATTCTCTTGGAGGTGTGCTGTATAGAGCCCTTGTGGCCTAGCACTTCTTTATGATTATAATAATAATAATAATCCTCTGGAGGTGTAGATGAGAAACTGCCAAAGTATAAGGGAGACCAGCTGCCTGTTTGAGGCTACATATTTCCTGCTCATTTAAAGAAGACCTTGCATGCGAGAGTAAGAAGGTTGAGCCTCATACAATTAAGCAAGGAGGGAGTTGGCTACTAGATGTAGCAAATGGTCATCGGCACCACCTAGACTGGGCAATCGGCAATAGAACCGCAGTAAATTTAGCTGTTACCAAATCGCCAGCAATTTTTTTTTCCTACTTAACACTGTTGCAGTGTAGGATCACCTTTAGAACTGCAACCGATGTCTTGCTATCATAATCAAGGATGGGAGTTTCACGGCTGGGAAATTATCGTGTTACATTGCAAGGAATTGTCTCCGGACCGTAGGCAGAAAGGACATTTGTGTCTACTTTGAGGATTGGGAGATCCTGGAGTTCCAGCTGTTCGAGGATGTCATTGCCACATGTCTGGAAATTTTGCTATAATATAGGGGCAGAATGACACTACACTACAAGAACTGAGGGAATGATGCTTTTCAACAGTGACAGGAATAGTACCGATATGTGACAGAAGAGAAAGATCGTGAGCTTGAGTAGCATTCTGGACAGTGATGATGCACGTACCATTCTTGAGAGCATGAAAGGAAATATCTCTACCAATATGGCATAGGAGCACCTTGCCAGTATTATGGTCGGAAAGAGGCAATAGAGGAAGTAGGTTGTAAAGAATTTAGTCCATTGTGCAGTTGGAAACTGAGGGTGGAAAGGGAGTGCATGATGTGTTTGTCTTTTCTGAGTAGAACGGGAAGGTAAGGAAGTAACATCATCATTCAGTTGTCGTTGGTGTTTAGAAGTGGGACCAGAGTTGGTCCAACGTGGGACAGACTGGTTATTCGCAAATAGCTGCACCATAGAGGGAGAGCACTGGAAGCCTAGCCAAAGTAGGGGCGGAGTTCAGACAAATTAAAAGAGTCATCGACCCATACTTAAAGCTGTGAAGAAACAGCACCAGCAAGAGGAACAGGGGCATCAGAAGTGTCTGAAGAACAAAATGAGGCAGGGTCAGAACAGGGTGTGGTACCAGTATGGGCCCGGGGGTAGCAGTTCCTGCTAGGCTTCCATGGTTAGGTACTTCTTTTTCTTGTTTTTGGTGAGAAAAAAGACAGAAAATAAAATAAAAAAAATGAATAAAAAAAAGGGGGGAGCTGGTAGGAATAGTTTCCCAGTAGGAATTAAAGGGTGAAATCACTCTTTGCACCCAAGAGACCTCAACACTTCAAAGTAGCGCAGATGCACATGGAACCTGTGCCGTACCCTACCCTTTCATTGCCAGTTAACCAGCAATCCAGTATACACCCCTCACATCTGCCGACAACCTCGTGACAAAAGGAGGGCGGCCGAATACTGTGACAATGCATACATCCTTGGCCACCACCCCGAATATGAAAGGCTGGAGCCACCAGATATTTCATCATCACCCGAAAGACCTCCAAAGCCACCTCCCTGGGACCGGGAGGAGGGAACGGACATCCCCAGGCAATTCCAGATTCCATGCAAACTACACAATGCCAAATACCCAATGAAATGGACTGACCACAGTACCACCTCCCCTTACCTAGGAACCAATAGCCTGTGAAGAATCCCAAAGTATGCGCAAAAAGAGGAATGGGAATAATGGAGGATGGGGGAGGAGATGAAAGGAAAAAAGGGAGGATGGGATAAGGGAATGGGGGATTAGAGGTAATTAAGGTTCAGTCTGAGGAAGGAGACCAACAGATCCTAATTCCTCAGACCAAGAGCCTCTTCACCACACAAAGTCCCCCCCCCCTTGAAGAGGCACACTCTTCCTATTTCTTGTATATATTTTTCCAAATCTAAACTTCCCTTCTGTAGAAATGAGATACTAATAATACAAAAGAGTTTCACCCCTTCATGCAGTTTCTCTGACTAAATTTTATTTACAGGTAAAGAAATCATTCTTTAGAGATGATCACAAACCTTTGAAATACCTAGCAAACTTTTAGGGAACTCCAAGCTAAATAAATTTCATATTGTGTATCATCACTGGTTCTTCTAATTATTTCTCTGAGCTGGGTTTAAGAGTGACATCCTTTAGAAGATTTGTGTACTTATAGACTTTCCATGGTTAGAACTATTTCCATGCCTCTTCTTCTTATATTCCTTGACTATAAGTCTTGGTAAGGGAAATGTTAGTAAAAAGCTCAACATCTAGGAGTAGTGATCGAATATATGGTTGACAGATAGTTCATTGCCAGTTCTGTCTTGTAAAGGTAGGCTCATTGTCAATTCCCCTATCCCCCCCTTCTCCACCCAGACAGGTGACGTGTGGGGCTCCGACCAAATGGATAATCACTTGACTCACAGCTCCTAACGCAACTGTAAGTAAATACCTCTGCTCCTAATTTTTTAATTAATATATTGTTAAAAGCTTCTCACCTTTATCTAATTCAGAGACTTATATCCATCCTGCCTTGAAATTCATGTTTAAATTCTCACCAGTTTTTTAAATGCTTTACTTATCATGGAGAGTGATTTATCGAGCAATGGTTAACTTTTGTCTCTTTCTAGCTTGGAATGTCGGCTAGGGTCATCTGGCAACTCTAGAGACTATGCTGAAAAAGACGAACCTCCCACTTTGTTCTTGGATATCACCCTTGATCTACGTACCCTAGTGTAGTCAAACCCAGGCAACTACCCCTCATCTCTGCAGTGAAAGACCTGTGTTCCTATCATCTTGACGGATCATTCAAGGCTAGAGATACTGTGACTGAATAGTCATTGAGTTGTCACTCAACAGCTGTGACCCCCCTACATCAACAATGGCTACAGTTTCTACAATGCTCTGTATCAACAACACCGACATGACCTAACAGAACACCTGTAAAATTAGCATCTGAAGTTCAAATATCATTTTCATTTTTATTTTTATTTCCTCTTCAAATAGATAAAAGTTTCATGTTTTGTTTTATATTTCTATTTCTAACAATACTGGTTTTATAATTTCGTATGTTATTATTCTATTCTATCATTAATTTTTCCTAGGAGGAGCCAGCCTTGGTAATACTTACTTACGATCTTACAGAACTAAGTAAGCCCTTCACAAACAGTTTCCTGGATCTTCGTTGATCTTCCACTCCATCTCTCCCTCTTTATCCTTAACTTTGTCCAATGCATTCTCCAGCCACATGTCCAAGTTTCTTTCTTGGCTTAGGATTCTCAACTGGAGGATATCTACTAATCTACTTGTTTTCCACAGTCAGTCGCTGTATCTCAAGCTTAGCCATCCTCAGTTCTTCCTTTAGCTGCTGGTCGAGTTGCTCAAGAAAGGACATCTTGTTCAGATTCACAGAGAGCACACAAAAACGTCTTGCACAGAGTTAAGACAGGACACCACGGAGGAAGTGTTGCGATAATCAGTGAACACCTGTCTAATCTCAATTAGGGTCAAATACCTAATGATTTTATTGAAGATGATTAGATGAGATTAGACAGGGAGCACCTGTCTAATCTCATCTCTCTGAAGGAAAAGTGCTCTCGTGGATTGAGTCAAGGCTCACAGACACTAAGTAGTGTGTGTCCATAAATGGGGTTAAATCCGGGTGAGGATCTGTAACAAGTGGTGTTCCACAGGGATCAGTCTAGGGCCCGTAGTTGTTTATAATCTATATAAATGATCTTGAGGGAATTACTAGTGAAATGAGCAAATTCACTAATGACACAAAGATAGCTAGGATAATTGATTCAAAGGTAGATATCAGGGAACTTCAGGAGGATTCAGACAAACTCAATACCTGGTCAGAAAAGTGGCAGATGCAGTTCAATGTTTACCTGGAGATAAAATTGAGGTTGGCCTGAGATATACAGGCCAACCCCACTCCTTTTGCCTGTTCACTCTGTCGCATCTGTATATGTTGTACCCTGGGATCCATATTTCGTTGTCCAAGTGATCCTTTATGTGGGCCTCTGTGAAAGCCGCGAACAAGCCTCTGCAAGCAGTCCACGGATGAAAGGTATTTTGTTGTTCATTACTGGCTTTAGACCCTGTGTATTTGCAAAGAAGAATGTCATCGGACTAGTGGTGTTGGTGGTACTGGGGGGGACATTTTTTCCGCATTAGTATCTGTACCGTTGATAATGTAGATAAATGCAAGGTTCTGAAGCTCGGGAGTGTCCATAACCCTAGCACTTATAAGTTAAACAATGTAGAACTTAGCCATACAGATGGGTGAAAAGGGACTCGTACACACTGCTCACCTACGTACCTCCCACATCTTAAACTGAAACAATCACTTTGAACCTTTTATCCATTGTTGACAGGAATATAATTGAATCATGTTTTATCCACAAAAACATTTTCGAATAAAAATATATCTTTTGTACTATACAAATTTGATTCATTTATAATTAATATTCTATACTGTACAACTATGAAATAATTACTATCCTCTGTACAACTATGAATATACTACTCCTTAGTAATAAGTAGACTGTAAGCAAAAATGTATAAGTGGCACCCATACTGCTCTAGAGCATAAATAAGTTCTCTTTGATTGCAACCGCCCTATTAGTACACAAAATCCAATGATACTGATAGCAGAGACATAAAATAAAATAAGTAATATTAAACAATAACCTTTAAAATAAACAGCAAAGCTAAACATATGTAATAAGCAAACAGATTACATGGGATAATATCAAGAAGTATAAGCATCAGAAGTTCAGCGGTTATATTAACTAGTTTAATATATCAAATGTAAGGCCTCACCTAAATTATGCAGCTCAGTTCTGTCTCTAAATTACAGAAAAGACCAAAAATTCGTTAGAAAACTAGAGCGTATAATGACTAAAATAATACAAAGCATTTGAAATCTCCCTTAATGAAGAAGACCCTAATTACATACACTTTTAGAAGAAGAATGAGGGAACAAGATCTGAGAGTGGCAAGTGGACGATGGGAACAATAAAGAGATATACCTCAGTTTACCAGAAGAGTTCGGGGGTCCAACGCCCCGCGGCCCAGCTGTTGACCAGGCCTCCTGGTGGATCAGCCCTGATCAACCAGCTGTTGCTGCTGGCTGCACGCTAAAACCAATGCACCACAGCCCGGCTGATACATTAACCTGACTTTTACGGTGATTGTCCAGTGCCCAGCTTGAAGAACTGCCAGGGTCGTTGGTAATCCCCCTACGTAAGCTGTGATGCAGTTGAACAGTCTCGGACCCCTGACATTATTGTAATGGTCTCTTAAAACGTGCTAGTGACACCCCTCTTTTCAATGGGGATGGTGCATCGTCTGCACAAGTCTTTTGCTTTCGTAGTGATGATTTTCGTGTGCAAAGTCGGTACTAGTCCCTCTAGGATTTTCCAGGTGTAATCTAATCATGTATCTCTCCCTCCTCAATCCCAGGGCCTACAGGTTTAGAAACCTCAAGCGCTCCCCAGTAATTGAGGTGTTTTTTCTCCGTTAATGCGGCCGTGAAGTTCTCTGTAACATTTTCTTAGGTCGGCAATTTCACCTGCCTTAAAGGTGCAGTTTAGAGTGCAGCAATATCCAGTCTAGATAGAACCAGTGACCTGAAGATTGTCCATCATGGGCTTGGCTCCCTAGTTTTGAAGGTTCTCATTATTCCATCCTGTCAATTAATTTACAATGCGAGTTGATAAATGATATGGTCCTTAAGGAGAGATCCCCTCCGACAAAATCTCTCCCCAGTCTTTGACGTTGGTGTATCGCTCTATTTTGTGGCCATAATTAGTTTTGTACTCTGATGAAGATTTAATTCCACATGTTTACCAGATTGAGTTAATTGAACATTTCACCTATCGTTGAACTTCATATTGTTTTCCTGCAGCTCCACTGTAAAGATTTAGGGTTGATGTCCCCTGAGCTCTATGCAGTGTTGCATGGAAGACAACTGTCATGCAGATTCGGGTGTCACTGCAAAGGAAGCCACGTTGCTGTGGCTGACAACCTTGTCCTATGTCGATAATAGGATGAGGAACAATATGAGATCTATCTAGTACTGTGCCTTGTGAACAAGCTTTTCACAGTAGCTCTGCTCGGACTTTACTCTGTTGACGTACTAATCTCTGTGTTCTGTTAGTGAGGAAATATTAATCCATCGACCGACTTTCCTGTTATTCCTTTAGCCTGCATTTTGTCGCTATTACGCCATGGTCACACTGTCGAAGGCTTTTGCAAAGTCTGTATATAATACATCTGCATCTTTTTGTCTTCTAGTGCATTTAAGGACCTTGTTGAAGGATCCAATAGTTAGACAGGACAGGAGCGTACCTGTTCTAACCCATGTTGCCCTGGTTGTGTAACAGATGGTTTTCTAGATGGGGTGGTTATCTGCTTCTTAGGACCCTTTCAAAGACTTATGATATGGTATGTTAGTGCTATTGAGTCTGTAGTCTGAGCATTATCCCACCAAGAGAGAACCCGCAGATGCTAAATATACAGACTTTGCCAAAGCCTCGTCAAAATGTGACCATGGTTAATAGCGCACAAAATGCTGCTAAAAGGAATAACAGGAAAGTTGGTAGATTGATCATAACTTTAACTTCCTCACAAACAGAACACAAAGAGTAGTCGTCAACAGAGTAAAGTCCGAGTCAGCTCGGTGAAAAGCCTGTTCACAGGCACAGTACGAGCTCCCATCTTGTTTCTCACCTCATATCTGACATAGACAAGGATACAACCACAGCCCCCCGTGTCTTCCGTGAAGAATGACACCCGAATTTGCATGACGTGTCTTCGTTGCAGACACTCAAGCTCCAGGCAGACAACAACCAAATCTTTCAGAGGCTGCAGAAAACAATATGAATTTCAACGATGAGAAATTTCAAGTACACAGATATGGAAAACACGAAAAAAATAAAACTTCATCGAGTACAAAACACATTCTGGCCACAAAATAGAGCAAAAAAATCAATGGTCAAAACCCTGGGAGTGATCAGTCCAGAGAATTTCACCTATCAAGGTCCATAACTTGTAATCAATCACAGCGGCTAAAAAAAATGAAGTGATGATAAGATAACCTTCAAAACAAGGGATGTCCCAAGCCCGATGATGACACTCCTTCAGGTCACTTGTTCTATCTAGGCTCGGGAATATTGCTGCACACTAACTGCATCCTTTCAAGGCATGTAAATTGCAGACCTAGAACTGTACAGAGAACCTTCAACAGCATGCATAATGGAGTTAAACACTCAATTACTGGGAGCACTGAATTCCTGAACTGTAATTCCCCTGGAACACAGCGGGAGAGATACATATTATATTACACCTGGAAAAATCCTAGAGGGACTAGTACCCCAACAGCACATGAAAATACACTCAAATGAAAGCAAAAGACTTGGCAACGATGCAACCTCCCCCAATGAAAAGCATGGGATACACTAGCACGTTAAAGACAATACAATAAGTGTCAGGGGCCCGAACTGTACAACTGCCCCCAGCATCACATAAGGGGATTGCCAATTATCCCCAGGCAGTCATCAAGCTGCACTGACAAGCACCCTCAAGGCGGTACCTGACCCGCCGGCTGTTGCTCGAACGTTGGATTGCGTGCAGCCAGAGTAACAGCCTGGTTTGATCAGCTCTGAATCCACCATAAGCTGGGCACAGACCGGGCATGGGTCGTTGAACCCCCAAACTCTCACCAGGTAAACTCCAGGTAAACCCCAAGAGTTGAACATGTGACTAATTATCAACAAATACAAACGGGAAAACTGGGAGAGCAATAACCTGGAGCTCACATTTACTCCCGCTACCTCGAGGCGTCCGACAACTTCCTATGTTTGGTGAGAACTGTGTGAATCAGGGTTGGGTATTAATTAGTTGAGTGTAACTATTTAATCCTAGAATTTTGCTTATACCTTTTGCATTAGGCCCGTTATTTTGTGTGAAAACAGATATTGAGGTCGCCAGTATTATTGACTCGCATTGTTTTGCCAACTCGAGAACAAGACTTGGAAAAGTTTTCTAAGCACTGGTCCTGGTTGGGAGGGCGTTGGTACACTGTTCTACTAAGAGGGGTTTGGTTCTTAGGAAGCAGCACTTCACACCCTAGAATCTCCAGTTTAATGTTATTTAAATCAGGTCTTGGTTTGTAAGCTAAGTCCATTTCTCTGTAGGCATCATACTCCACCACCCTTTTCTGTTCTATCCTGGCCATTTTAGATTGTAACCATCTTTTTCTGACTCGTCGTCAGTCCACTCGGTATCATCCAACCAAGTTTCAGAGATGTTTATAACTGGGCCCTATAATTTTGTTAGCTAGCATCCTAATCTCTGCCAATTTAGGGACAGAAGTGATCTTGCATTGTCATGAATAAATTCGATGGCATGTTTTTCATAAAACAATCATTAACATCACTATATGGCAATGGGTCATTTTGTATTAAAAATCGGTAAACATCAATGTCATCACTGCTAAAGGGTAACTGTGCCAAAGAGCATTTGTTACACACAAAATGAATTCCTGGCACCGTTGCTATAATTTTGTACATACATCCATCCATGCACCACCCCATACAATTGTACATAAGGTGGCCTTTTCTCTGTTTTTCATGCGGTACTTTAGTACAGTGTAAGCACCTGTATGGTAGTGTGAGATAATAATGGCTGTATTGTTCTAGCACATTGACCTCTGTAGGCATGTACATATGGAGTTAAGGTTATCATTCTGTAATAGACCGTCATTATCACCGTCATTTTTCGGTCTGTTTTGCCTCTGCACTATAGTTTGAGTCCTGGATTAATTTGGATATCACCCAATTAAGAGGCGCTACAATAAGTGCTGTTGTGCACTGTTTTTGTTTGGGTATGCGGTGTTGCCATACCTTGGCGGCGACAGTGATATTTACTCTTTCTGGTAGGGTAGGAATGGCAAACTGTTGGGCTTTTTACTGTCTGGCGGCTGTTACTCTCCATTCACTTTTTCAGCCCATGACTGATTTATTTCTTCATGGATTGAAGATGAAAGTTAAATTTAATTATGGCAGCTGTACCACTAATGCCTGCCATTTTTCACTCTTCGCTCTTTTACTCATATACAATAATATTTCATCTTTTCGTCACCTTGTACACTTAGTATATTGCTTTAGCAATCACCACGAATTACTAGTAAAATTCCTCTTCAAAAACCTCTTCACTGCTCACTTTTCCTTAATCTTCACAACCCCTTACTGTTAACCCTTATTACACATCCCCTTCCCATCTCACTTCACAGTTCTGGCTTCCCCAAATTAACTTTCTAACTCCTTTCATTCTTGAAGATCCGAAAGGTTTAATCCATGTTTTTTCTTCCAAAATCCCCCTCAAGTCCTTTATCGGGGGATTGTGTGGTGTTGTCTCCTGACCTGTATTCTGCTGGACTCAGCATTTTTAAAAACCTCTGAGGGGATGTTATGCCCCTACAACCTGACTTTCCTTGAGTTTATAGATATTTTTGGCGTTTTATGCATATGATTCTCACTGTACACTGGTCCAGCGAATCTAGGTCAGCGACTAAAACATTAACCGTGACTGTTTACTATTCACTTCTTTCCCACGACTGGCACTGAGGGATCTCGACCTCCTTGGAAGTTTGGTACTGTTTATGTTTGGACGATGTCTCCTGTGTTTACTTCAATTTGCTCTGGTTCAGGTGATATGATGGTGGTACAGATATGATGACCATACTGTCAAAGCTGAAGTCAGTATAGTGGAGAATTTCATTCGAAGTTGTACGTCTTCAGGCAGTAGCGGCTGATTGGGATGCGGTCAGCACTGTTTAAAATGCTCAATTCTTTACCTCGTTTGGACTGAAGAAAAATAAGTCCTACAGACCTGTCATATCCTTGGAGATTAGTTGGATCAGGGATTTTCTGCCCATAATAGCTCGAGAAGGAGAACCCAAGAACTGAGTGTATACACTCCTTCAATGAATGTGGATACAGGCTGCTTTATTATGCAGTGAGTACGAACATATAGCTGATGTTTTGGAATATCTGTGCGTAGGAAGAGGGCACGTATGAGGTCCCCATCACTAAAAGGGAAATAAAGCATCAAAAAATATTATAGCTGAGATGGGGATATATTAAACTGCAGTGTGTAATTTTGGTACTCGTAAGCAAACACCACAGTGAAAAACTGGGAGAGCGACCTCTGATGCTTCCTGATTACCCCTGAGGCGCATATATTCCACTGTAAATAGGTCCATAATTGACAATGATGAAGATACAAAAAATCTGCAGGAAAAGGGACCTATGGATTAAAGGGGTGAGATAATGTCCACTTGTGCGGTAGCGGAAAAGTTCAAGCAGCGAAGGAATGGAGTTGCCGGTGATGAAAGGAGTAGCGCAGATGGAGGAGAGGAAAGACAAGGGACCAGGGGGTGGACAAGTGGCCATTGTAGGTTATATAGTCTCTGCAAAATATTCAGAGAAAAGTTTAAGTAGTTTCGGAAATCAAAGACATCGCATGGGGAGTCCAATATTGGAGATGGACGGAGGAGGTGTGAGTACGATTGGAACTGTAATGACTGTACAAAACAAATTAGACCACAAAAATAGCAGCGAAACACCCAACGTCAAACCACCGGGAGGGATCATGTCGGAGGATTCTCACTTCAAGGACCATAACATTGTATCATCGCATCTGCCTAGAAAACATGACAGGATGGATAATGAGAACCTTTCAAAATAGGGAGGCCCAAGCCATGATGACACTCTTCAGGTCACTTGTTTTATCTAGGATGGAATATTGCTGCACATAAAAGGCCCTTCTCAAGGCAGGTGAAATGCGCCATAGATTAAGTACAGAGACCTTTCACGGCGCGCATACGGAGATAAAAACTCCTCAATTACTGGGAGCGCTTGAGGTTCCTTAAACTGTATTCCTGGAACGCAGGAGGGAGAGTTTACACGCTTCTATACACCGTGGGAGAAAATCCTATAGGGACTAGTACCAAACTTGACACGAAAATCACTCACTTCGAACAGCAAAAGACTTGGCAGACGATGCACCATCTCCCAAAAGAAAAGCTGTAGGTGTCATAGCACGTTAAGAGACCATACAATAAGTGTCAGGGGCCAGACTGTTCAAAGGCCCTCCCAGCACACATCAGGGGGATTACCAAAGACCCTGGCAAGTCTTCAAGTGGCAATTGACAAGCACCTAAGTCAGTTCTGATCAGCCGGGCTGTGGCTCGTACGTTGGTTGGCGTGCGTCCAGCAGCAACAGCTGGTTTGATCAGGCTCGATCCCACAGGGAGCTGGTCAAGACCGGGTGCGGGGGTTGTCCCCGGAACTCTCTCCAGGTAAACTCCAGGTACCAAGTAGGGGTGTATGAAAGGGAGGAGGAAACTGGAGAGGCAGAAAACCTGGGAAGGTGGCAGAAGAGGAGAAACTAGGGAGGGGACAGAGGAGGAAGCACGCACAGGTGGAGGTTGAACCTCCACACTTGTAACAGAGTGCCAGTGAGAGGGAAAAAATAGGTACAGAGACCAGGAAGGTAGCTTAGGAAGTGAAGGTGGGGTTAAAGGGATTTGGGAATGAAGATTTTTAGACTTTTGAGAAGTAGAGCGTATGATTGTGAGGGAGGTGTCGTACGAAGTCTTGTTGATTCTGGGGTTGCGATAGAGGACATGAAGTGAGAAAGATGAGAGTTGAAGTAGGAAACCTTCTGAGCCCAGGACAGCAAAAAGAAGTAGAGGACAGAGTCACGTAGGCAAGGGGCCAACACCGAGGAAGGTGCAAAAGATGGGACTGCAGAATTGGGGGGGTTTTAGAAAACGAGAATAGAAATACGCGGGGCAGTCTCCCTTGAAGGCAACAGTTGAGAAACTGCATAGAATAAGGGGGGACCCTTCAGGTTCTTTGAGGCAATGGATATTTCATTCAAGTAGACCTGGCAACAGCGAGAGTAAGAAGGGCGAGCCTCATGACAATTAAGGCAAGAGGGAGGGTCCGACTTACAAGATGTATTAGAATGGTCATCAGCACAAGCTGGGCATTCCCACAATAGATCTGCAATAATAGCAGGGTGATCAAATTGCCAGCTGTTTCTACACTGTTGCCGGTGTATAGGGATCACTTTGATAGGGTGTAAATGTCCTGCACATAAACCAGAGAAGGGGAGGTTCACAGCCTGTCGAAAGTTATCGATACCACTTGCAGGGTAACGTCTTGCCCCACGGGCAGGGAAAGAGTGTTACTTTGAGGATTGGGAGATCTTGGTGTTCAGCTGTTAGAATGTCAATACCACATGTCTGGCCATTTGTTGGATTATCGGTATGGGGCAGAAACAACTGTACCACTACAAGAATTGAGCGAAAGATGTTTGTCGATGTGACAGGAATAGTACAGATTGTGAAAGAAGCGAAAGATCAGAGTCTTGGGAGGCATTCGCGGGTTCAATTCTGCTCCACTCCAACTGTAAATAACCAGGGGTCGTTCCCTGTTTCAATTAAACAATATGTCTTATGGAAACGCTGGGTTCAATGCTGGCTCGAGGCCAAACAGTAAGTAGAATGGGGGTCAATTGATATCCAATCTTCTCACAAACAAATCAAGAGTGTCCTACGATGTTCCCTTGATAAAATAAAGAGCTCAATGGAAAACAATTGTCACTGGAAAAATCTCATGGTCCCTAGAGTCTAATCTCCAAAGAGTTTTCAAGTCGGATAAAAAAAAGTGGCAGAACAGAATAAATTTTATATCGGCCTGAATTGACTACAATAAATTGAGACTATATCATCACCAAAATCTTTTATATACTTACTGTAGTTTACCCATAGAGAATGTTACTCTATGGCTGGTGGTACAAGTCTGTGTTATGCAGCGTTGAGTTTCAATCTTAGATCGAGATGGAAGTTGAATCTTGATTCAGTATGGTTGTCTGGCAAGGTCTCACTTGTGAAGCTTACTCAGCCCTGTTACAACTTCAGTCAGTATTTACCAGGATGGCTCCCTCATGAACAATTTATAAATTAGATAAGAAATAAATAACAGACAATGATGAAACACTTTATTATTTAGGAAATGGAAAATGTAAAAAACAATAAAAAAATGTATGGGTATCTAATTGAAAGAAATGAAAATGAAAATGAAAGAAATAGTACACTTGAAACTCAATGTAATATGGTAAATCATGGTAATGGGGTGTAGATATTGGTGACCATGCATTTTGTAATTGATAACTCAAGCCATGGCTGATGTGGGGGGGGGGTTGCAGGTGTGTTGACCACCACCGGCTCGTTCTTCAAAGTGTATGGCCGCGTGGAGTTAATTAACTTCAGATGACAGGAAAACATGTTCGTTACACTGCTCTGGATGAGGGGTTAGGGTCCTGTGTTGGCTTACCATACTCAGGTAAGTAGATTTAAAACTGGGACGTGCTCAGGACATTAGTCCGTCTCCTTCTATTTTCTGTTGGTTGGCAGGTGACCTATCTGTCATTCCAAGCTGTAAAGAGAGGACAGACTTACCCTTGCTAAGAACGCACTCTCATGATAAGTACAATACCCTAAAAAGACTGTGGTGATTATATTAAAAATTTAAAACCGAAAAGGACTAAGTTAATTATTGGTCAAGTGAAGCTTTCAACCATTAAGTCACTATAAAATGATCAGGATGTACTTACAGAAGTGTTGGGAGCTGTGAGTCGAGTGATTTACTGTTTGACCCGGAGACCATCGTTGTCCGGGGGGGAAGAGGGAGGGGAAGGGAGAGAGGATTTGACTGACTCTTACTTAACAAGCAGACGCAATCAAAACTATCTTTTGGGGCGGGCGGACAAAAGGGGGGGGGGAAATACGGGAGCTGGACATAACCTACATTAACAAGTAGCAGGCAAAATGAAAAACTATTGTTACTATACACTCCCTCGTTCTCCAATCTATTGAACTTTCCCTCACAGGAAGGTAGAGGTTGAGGTATCTATGGGTTAGAAAGTCTTGTATAGTGGAGGTCGAGGCAGGCTTTTAAGCGCAAGGATAGAGACATTGTGAAGAAAGGTTGTTTCAGATGAGAAGATAGAAGAGGAGGAAAGGGGTTGGTGCAGTGCCACAATGTTTTGTTCACCTCAAATATTTCTGAGATAACTTCAAGTGTTCTGAGGATCAGGTGTGGTCTGAGACAATTTTGGAGAAGGAAGGAGGAGGGTGTGAGGTAAGAATGGGGCACAAATAAGATTGTCAAAGTGGTGGGATGAAGAGTAGAGGAACTGAGCACGGGCTTGGAGGTGACATCGGGAGAGGAAAGTGAACCCTTGGAGTGGGCAGAAGAGGGAGAACTTGGGAGGGGCCAGGGGGAAAGAAGGAACATATAGGGAGATGGGAACAACCTCAACACTAAGACTAGAGCCAGTTAGTCGGATGAAGAAACTGGGTACAGAGACACAGGAAGCGACAAAATGGGCGGGTGCAAGACAGGAAAGGGGGAGTGCAAAATTAGATTGATATGATAGGTAGTTTTGACTTTGTAGAAGGAGAGGGGCCAATGGTAGGAGGTGTTGTACGTGGTCTGTTAGACACAGAAACTTGATGAGTGAGAAGCGGAAGAGGGCCGAGAACAGGAGTAGGTGAAATGGTTAGAACCTCTCAGAGTCAAGTACAGCAAAAAGAGGTTAGAGACAGAGGTGACGGAGAAGGGGGTGACTACAGAGGAAGGCTGCAGAAGTTGTGTATCCAGAGGAGGTGGGGCATTAGTAACTTGAGAATAAGAAATCTGGGGGAGTTTCGCTTGGAGGATTGATGAGAGACTGCCATATCATATGAGAGGCCTTCTGCTCTTTTGAGACAATGGATTTCAACTACATTATAAGTTCACTTGGCACCGGCGAGTATAGAAGGAGTGAGCCTCATGACAATTAAGGCAAGAGGGAGTGAGTCTACAAGATGGAGTGGAAGGTTGTCTGCACACGGACTGGGCACTGGGCCAGTGGTGAATCTGAACATTTTGCGGATGGACAAAATGCCAGCAATTTCTACAATGCTGTCGTGTGGGGATCACCTTGCAACTATCTTAAACGGTGACCTGTGTATATACAGAGGAACGGAACAGATCACGAAGTCAAATGTGAGCGAGTACAGTGCAAGGGTAATGTCTCCGCTGTGAGCAGGGAGACCTCAGTGTCTATTGAGGATGGAAAGGTCTTGGAGTTCAGTTGTTCAGAATGTTAATCAGCAATTGTCGGAATCTGTTGGACTTGGGGGGCACATAGAGGATATTCGCTCTAGGAGGCAGAAAAAAAGGGCCGTAAATACTCTCTTGTGCCAAGGTGGCCTCAGACCACACGTTAGTGTACGAAGCATCATGGGAAACTTGTGCCCAAACTACCATTTCTTGCAATAAACCAGACAAGTCAGGAAGCAACCTACATCCACCGGAGCACCTCAGTGGACAAAGAGGAGCGTAGCTGGACACCACACCAGAAATCAACCTTCTTCGGCCATCTCAGCTGTATAGTCTTGTGGTTAGCGCTTCTTTTTGATAATAATAAATCGGCCATCCCCCTGGTAATTAAATTGAGCTTCCGAGATACACTGGTCACCCAAAAAGACTCACACAGCCTTTCCATGGAAGACTGGAGAGGGATTCAATCCTCCTAGGTGATCCGTTCATGGAAAATACACCACTACAAAAGGCCCTAATGGATTGGGAGGACACTGGCGGCGCTTTCCCCTACCTAGGACACTAGATTGCCTGTGGGAAGATCCCAAGGCTGAAACGTGGAAGGGGAGGGTCTATGGGGGGGAGGAGGAGGAGAAAGGGAAAAGGGAGGATGTGATAGGGTTAGAAGGGGCTGGGGGTAATTAGGTTTGTCGAGTGCAGAGACCAAAATGTCTAATTCCTCAGACTAGAAGCCTCTATCTCTTTGCCATGGAGCCCCTTTGAAGAGGAAATTTTATAATATAAAAGATAAGCAATAAACCAGGAGGGTCACACACATTTTGTTTTCATTAGTTTATTGATACCTTCAATTTTGAATTGATTATTGGTAAACCGCAAACAGTTTAGGCGATTGAAACGTCAAATAAATTGGTTTGAATGTTATTACGATTTACCTAGATCGGAAATACTAAAAATTAGATCAACCAAATTATATGAAAAAGACTACGTGACAATAGAAAATGCGCACTTTACAAAAAAAAAACCCTGTATAAATACTTGATAAAAATTTCTGCAAGAACACTAAATTATTTATCAGTTTATAATATACTATGCATATATTTACAATTGTTATTCCCCAATTATTTTACTTTATATTTACTTTAAAATAGAAAAGGAGATGTAAACTAGAACGAGGAAGGCGCTCCCCAATACAGGACGAGGGCAATGAAATACAAGAGCGGCTAAAAGAGGCCCAAATATCAGTAACAGGTATGGAGACATTGGTTCAGAGAAATAGCAAACATGGAATTTCAGCTGAAGGATTCATACTGAGTCAAAGATATGCGGGAGAGAACTAAAGCCCTAATGAAATTGAAAGAAAACCCAAAATATTCATTTTTTGCCAAATCAATGTCACGAGAAAAAACATCATTCTTGAGCCCTACTTAAAAGAGAAGAGACCTACAAAGATTGACAGCAAGGATATGAGAGACCTCGCTCAGTCAAAGTATGACCCCGTGTGGCTTAAGAGTTGAGACTAAAAGACTTTTTTTAAGACAGAATTTAGTAGACTTGACACCTATTGATATTATCTGAATGCAGAAATGATTCGAACAGGCACTCTGCCCTGTCATGTGTTCTAACACATCCAATGGAGAGGGTGCATGGACAAGGGGTGGACCACAGCTGCCACCAGCGGCAGGCAGCAAGGAATTGCTCAAAGTATTTTCGTTCTCCTGAGTTTCCATTCTTCCTGAGATGGTCTAGTAAAGGACCCACATAAACACTTAAATATGTTGAAACCAGAATGATATAGATCAACTGCAGAAAATAACCAAAATACACAAAGTTACCAACAATAAAACTTGTGTTTCCAGCACCTGCCCCACTGCCAGACATAGTGAAAACAAACACATATTCAATAATTGTTACAGTCCATTGAAGCACTGTCAATGGCAGCAGGTTAGGACAACAAAACAAAGACCATCACCAGCTAAAGGCTCCAAACCATCCAGAAGAGAGAAAAGCATTACCATAGGAAAACTTCTACTACTGCCGACAACAACGCCTCAATACCCACCAACACAACACTCGCCAAACAACAACATACATTGGCCTTCAATGAATGCCCAAGTTAACTCCTTCCCTGGATAATTAGAAAACGACCATTATGGACCAGAAATAGCAAAAGTCTTCGGAATCAGAACCAAAACAATCCCTCAAGTTAACCCACAAAATACAGAACTTAACACTCAATGAACGGTAACCCCAAAAGTAAAGAATTACAAACTTTAACACCAGTAACCTCGAAAAGATACACAACTCTTGTTCATAACATAACACAATGGCACTAAGCAGCAAACAATACAGTCTGTGGCTACAATCAATAATCTAAAAAGAATCAGGTAACCAAATAAAAACCAACATCGAGGCCGTTATGTACCAATTTCCAATACCACTATTAGGAACACCCAATTGTGATCGTTGTGTAATTAACACCTGCTACTTACAACTGTAATCCAAAAAAAATCATGTAAAATAATTTATACTAAGCTCCTTTCAAACTCGAATACAAGAGCTGAGATAAAGGAAAATGATAAGTCATAAAACAGGGACAGCTTCTAGTTGGTACCTAAAAGTTACACATCTAGCTCCCACCGAAGTGCCTGTTAATTTAGAATAGATCACATCTATTAACATGAAAACGGTGTTTATGTCACTGAATGCCCTGACAACCTAAGGACAAATCTCCTTTACAGATAAGAATGCTATGATTTGACCATACAATTTACCAGTCGTGTTTGTAAGGAGATAGAAAATTGCAGTCCGTTATTATTATTAGACAAAAATAACCACTAAGCCACAGGGGTATCCAGTGATGCTGGTAGGGATGAGCGAGGGTATCGGGCAGCAGAAGGGAGTGAGGGAAATGATTACTAGTTACAGAAAACAGTGGTGCAGGGAGATAGTGTGGGGGAAGAGGGTAAGCACAGAGATGGAGGTAAAAAGGGCTTGAATGTATCTCATCTGTGGTTGTCAAAAAGTCCAATGATCGCTGTCCTGCTGAAAGGGGGTCCATCAGCAAGAAAGGGGAAAGGTATAAAGAGAAGCAGCCAGAGCAAGACGATGATGGAGGTAAATTAATGTCGTGAACGTTGATAAATTGGGCAGTCTAACAGAATGTGGCTGGACCGTTACTGGAACCTGACAATTTCCCTTATAGTTATCCAAGAGTAAGATGAGTATAGCCAATGCGAAGGAGGAGAGAGTAGTCTCCAGCTGACACTTGATGCCAAGAAGGCGGCAAGTAACCTATATCGTTCATAGAATGAAGTTTGGTATTGAGCAGAGACAGACACGGGTAAGAAGGGGTTGCTTATAACAGAGAAAATAGTCTGTGACTGAGAACACCTCTTATGAACATGAAATGTCATGTATGCTGACGTGCAGCAGTGTCTGCTGTTCATTGCCCTGCATGTCAAACATGACCTGGGACCAACAAAAATCAATATCTTATGTTTGGTAGAGCTAGTTACGGAGTAACAAAGTTGGATACAGAAGAATGGGGAGTGACGTGTGTCACATTTTGTAATAGCCTGTAAAGAAAGGGAGCTCTGAAAAACACAAATGCTGACACAGGCAAAGATAGCAATATGTCTTAAAAAAGTGCTCTTGCAGTATGCCATTACAATTCATCAGTAAATTATGATAGCTGAAGACAGTCATTGCCTCACACGTTGCGGTTGGAACAGCGCTGGCGTCCAACACTATCAGCAGACTTAAAGCATCTGTGTACCACTGCGATGCATGAGATTGAGAGTGGAAGTGGTCAAGAAAACGCGACCGGGAAGTACCATAGCAGTTGCGGTTTGACGCAGGGAGTGAGAAATGATCAGACTCGACACCTGGGACTTCCAGGGGGGTAGGGAAAAGTGAGATGCTACATGAACATTGAAGAATGGTTGCAATTGAAGGGCAAGGAAGACAAGAGAAATGTAGGTGAGAGAAAATAAGGGCCGGCGCAAAAGGGAGGAGAACAAAGAAACAAATAATGAATGTCTACTAATATCGGTTGACTATTCTATAAATTTTGACGGATTGCGGAGATATGAGAGTTACCTAGTAGCGGGACGGCAATGGGCCTCCGGTGATCAGACAAGGATGGAACATTCCGATTTGCATAGAGGCTCTCAACCAGGGGAAAGAGCGAATAAACGAAAGGCATAAACCGATATTTGATGTTGGATGGAATTAAAGGCTAAAGTGAGTTGGGCGGAGGCGGCTGAATAGATTGGTCACTATTTGAGTTTTGATACAATGAGGGCTGATGAATGTAGTGAAGGAGAGTTTGACACGATCAGCTCCCATGAAAGATGAGCAAGGGTTTTAAGAAGGTCAGCCGGCTGTGGACACGTTGCTTCAGAGAGGTAATGTGAGGTTTCAGGATAATCCTACGGTCAAGTGCAAGGCTAGACACCTGGACTGTATATGTTTGGGATGCACCAGGCCATAAAGGTACAAAGGATGGTTGGATATGAAGATTTTAGTGAAAGTAATTTGGTGAGTTTAGGCAATGGACAATTTTTAATACCATGTGTGGTGGCCCAATTGGAAACAGGTCAACCACATGTGGAGAGAACCTGTAATGAGGTGACGTCAGATGCTGCACAAGGCAATAGCGAGAGCCATTCAAATAGATTCGACAAATATTGGATGGAAGATAGAGGCATATCATTAATAGCACGGAGGAGGGAAAAAGGGGGGTGGGGAGTGGGGTGTGGTTGTGCTTCAGAACACATCCTGGGGTGACACTTTCAGTTTTGGACAAAGTTGGGTGAGCGACTTATTAGCGAAACACAGAAAGTTTGAATTTTAAAAAGTTCATTAAGTAGGATGGTAGAATGCATAGGAGACCTAAGGGTGGGCGCTTGGCCAAAATATTATACCTCTACTTTGTGTTCATATGCCATCTCAATGTCAAAAAATATGGCAATAAACTGAGTGGTTTCCTCGAAGGCTTACAAACATAAGTGTCTAAGATAGTAAAGGGTTATGTAGAATGGCCCTTACGGACGCATATTGATAGTGGAGAGATGTTGTTGTTTAAATACTACATTTAAATGTTCGATTTACATTAGTTCATCACTTTGCCAACTGACACTGGTAAGAGCAAAGTGGACGATCAGTGGAGGCATTGTCAAGTCGTACCCGGTTTGATGAAAACAGGCGAACAATGGAATTTCATGTGGGAAAGAAAAGAACTCCTTTTGACCAAAAAAGCTGGAAGCGGTGTAAGAGGACTGCAATGGCTGACTTATGTAACGTTTATAACATGACTATGAATGTTGTCCAGGCCCAGCTGCGATGATCGGCCAGCTGAGAGTGTACGCCTCTCTAGTTCTTGAAGCTTTAAAAGGCAATTACATGGTCTTCTTTGGAGAGGAAAAGTCCAGGGTGTTGCTACTCTCTTGCCGACTTTGAGGACAAGAACGCGAGGTAAGAAGGAGCCCTGAGAAATAGAGACCGATGATGCAATTCCTGGCAAACTCAAGAGGGTTTGCTATTTAACACGGCAACCCACCGACAGGAGTCGGTAGGTAGAGGCATTTACCAGCTCAATTCGCCCTTTTTGTACCGACTGCACTCATAGAGGAGCAGAGGTTTGGATGGAGGAAACAATTCGCAGCAACGTGGCGTTTTGCCCATCACGAATAAACACGGGAGAAACATGTGGCTTCTGCACTAAACTCAGGAAGTCTCTCAGCGGTTCTATTTGTACCAGGTACGCCCCATGCAGTGCATTTCAACATTTGCACGAGTACAAGCATGAGACACAAGGGCACCACTTTGCGTAAGCCTGCCGAGGTTTGAGGTATTGAAAGAGAAGTGCGGTTTAAAATGAGGACAAGAAGGGTGTTAAAGCTCATTCAATGGACGACACGAAGTTAACCTACTAAAAGAAGTTAGTTGTGAGTAAAGGTTTAATTTGCCTGATCAAATTGCAGGCATGGGGCCTACGGAGAGGTGGTGAATCTGAAGAAGAATGATTGATTGGAAAATGATTGCTGTCATGTAAACGTCAAGGAGAACAGTCCAGCGGGACGGTCACGTGTGGCCAGTGGGAAGAGAGACTGAGAGACGTCAAGAGAGAGAAATGTGAACGAGGATCAAAATTGGTTGGAGTACTGTATTTAAAACCACAACGGTTGTGTGGGAAAGCAAGAAAAGCCTCCAACTGATGCCAAGGAGAATACAGTGGGATCCCTTCCAGAGGAATGAAGGGCATTAAAATGCAAAGTAAACAGAAGTGGCGGCAAGGACGAAACAAGAAAGGCAAACATCCTTTAAATCAACACAAAACATCCTACCTACCTAAACCCTTAAAACCCCTACAACCCTATCCCAAGTAAAACACAAACCAATTCAGCATATGTGTAGAGAATTAGGATACCCAAAAAAAGTAGGACAGAGTGATTATATCATGGGGTCCTTTTCCTTATTATTATAATATACAGGTTATAATATTTTCTTCTTATACTACAATGAAGATATCAACATCGTATTATAATAATATAAAGGACTATACTACTCACGAGGGTCATTAAGACATAACTACAATAGAGGTATATTTAGGAATACGGTAAAATTTACAGTAGTTGCTAAAAGATAGAAAAAATCATTCCCCTCCCATTTCTGTAGCTACACTTCATCAGACACCTTTTGGCATCTTCTTGAATGGATCCTGCTACCAATGATGGCTTTGCCATTGTGCCGGCAGTCTGTTCCATTCCTTTATTGTGTACAAAAAAAGGAGTTTGACGCCTAGGCATGCATGGTGGGTATTTACAAAGTTGTGCGCTCTCCCCCTAGTATATGATTGCTGCGGTTCCCAACTTGACCAAAATTGCCAGCAAGATATTCTGGACAATTGTTTGTGAGCAATTTTAAAACATGATTAGACTTCAGTGTTTTACTCTGTCTTCCACATTCAGCATATCCAACTGCAGTAGCATTGGCCTACATGTCTCCTTTGTCCAGCCCCAGGATGAATCTTACGCTTTTGTTCTGGTTGATTTGCCGTCTATCTTTCTTATATTTATGACAAGGCAGCGAACCAAGAAGCGCAAGCGTAAATCCATCTGGAATTGTATAAGGGTAGCCATAGGGACCCTGCCCGACTCTCCAGTCGGTACGGACAAGTGTCTGTTATACAGGTAACTTCCGTCTGGCATTCCGCCTTTCTTTATCCACTGTACCCTATCAATCTCCATCCCATCCAGTGTCACCTTGTGATTCCCCAAAAAATTTACTGCATGAAACCAAAATTTAAGGTCTCCCCAAAACATTGACAAAAAAAAACAAACCCCTTACCTATTATTAAACGTGCCAACTAAACAGTGCTTCAGTATTCCTCTGAGCAAGACTATTGATTATCACAACACCAATAATCAGCAGGACACCCCAGTCCTATATAAACCCCAACTCCCACAAACAATATTTACCAGAACTTCCCCACCCCCTATCCATAACATCACCTACTTCTAATCCCAAATCCATAACTTTCCCACACAATCACACCCCCTCCACCACCTTTCCCCCTCAACCAAAATTTTTTCCACCCCATAACACCTTCCTTTTAACATCAACATAAATAATCAAAATCCCCACAAATACACATAATCAACTTACTCCCAACCCCCCCTACACCTCCCCCACACCTCTACTCAATACCATACAACCCACCACACATATTAATCCCCCTAACACTCTTCCAAAATCCTTACCCCCCCATTAACCCCCCCACCCACAATCTTAACCAAAACCCCCAAACCCCCCTAACCACTTACCACCCACCCCCTCACCACCATTTCTTAAACCCCCTTAATCTACTACACCAACACACTCCCTCAATCAACTCACATTCTTCCATAATATACCAACTTACAACCACCAATCTCCCCCCCCCTTCCCCACACCACTCCAAAATCACAAACATCTAACCCCCTTCCAACCCTAATCCACCCCACATCCACACAAAAACAATCCTCATTCAACCCACTACCCCCCCACAATCCCCCACCCTTACCCCCTTTACAACTATATAACTCACTCAAAAACATATTCCACTATATCATCCCTACCTCCTCCCCCCTAAAAACATCCCCAACTCCTTTCATAACACCTTCCCATATAAACAAATTTAAAACCCCCCATCAACAAACAAAAATCCACCCTACCATCACACCAACACTATCCCCCCCATAAATTTATAACCCCAAACAATTACACTCATAAATCCCCCAAACCCCTCTACCCATATAACCCTTACAAATCACCCTCATTACTAAACCCAACATACCTATAATCATCCCTCATATACTTCTTCCACCCCTCCCCAATCCCCCCACATATAAATATTCCCCACCCACCCAACACCCCCCCCCCTCACTCTCTACCACCTAACCCCCACACACCATTCAACATTCACACCCCCCCTAAAACCTAATAATCCCCTTCAAATTTTTAACATCAACACCACAACCCCCCCCCAAAAATCTCCCCCCCCTACAACTATCCCCAAATCAAATCACCCAAAACACCTACACCCCATACCAATAAACCCCCCAAATCCAACCCTAAACTATCATCCCACACCCCTTACTAAATCCCCCAAACCCCAAAACTCCTCATTACACTCCAAACCCACAACACACCCCATACAACCTACTACACCCCCTTTAACCTAAACAAAAAAACCACCACCACCCACACCCATTATCCACACACCCCCTTCATACTATCCCCAATAAAATCCAAAACCATCACACCATAAACCCCACCCTATCCCAATAACAACCATACCCCTACCCCCAATATACTCACAAACCCCCTATCACCAAATACTGAACCACTATCCCCCCCACAAAAACAATACCCCATTATACTGTTAACACCCACACCCATATAAAAACCCCATTATCCCCCTACCCATCATCCCACACCAACTCCCATATTACCTCCTCATTATCACCATAAACCTCTCCCTTAACCCCCATACATATTACCCCCCGACAACTTCCTATGTTTGGTGAGAACTGTGTGAATCAGGGTTGGGTATTAATTAGTTGAGTGTAACTATTTAATCCTAGAATTTTGCTTATACCTTTTGCATTAGGCCCGTTATTTTGTGTGAAAACAGATATTGAGGTCGCCAGTATTATTGACTCGCATTGTTTTGCCAACTCGAGAACAAGACTTGGAAAAGTTTTCTAAGCACTGGTCCTGGTTGGGAGGGCGTTGGTACACTGTTCTACTAAGAGGGGTTTGGTTCTTAGGAAGCAGCACTTCACACCCTAGAATCTCCAGTTTAATGTTATTTAAATCAGGTCTTGGTTTGTAAGCTAAGTCCATTTCTCTGTAGGCATCATACTCCACCACCCTTTTCTGTTCTATCCTGGCCATTTTAGATTGTAACCATCTTTTTCTGACTCGTCGTCAGTCCACTCGGTATCATCCAACCAAGTTTCAGAGATGTTTATAACTGGGCCCTATAATTTTGTTAGCTAGCATCCTAATCTCTGCCAATTTAGGGACAGAAGTGATCTTGCATTGTCATGAATAAATTCGATGGCATGTTTTTCATAAAACAATCATTAACATCACTATATGGCAATGGGTCATTTTGTATTAAAAATCGGTAAACATCAATGTCATCACTGCTAAAGGGTAACTGTGCCAAAGAGCATTTGTTACACACAAAATGAATTCCTGGCACCGTTGCTATAATTTTGTACATACATCCATCCATGCACCACCCCATACAATTGTACATAAGGTGGCCTTTTCTCTGTTTTTCATGCGGTACTTTAGTACAGTGTAAGCACCTGTATGGTAGTGTGAGATAATAATGGCTGTATTGTTCTAGCACATTGACCTCTGTAGGCATGTACATATGGAGTTAAGGTTATCATTCTGTAATAGACCGTCATTATCACCGTCATTTTTCGGTCTGTTTTGCCTCTGCACTATAGTTTGAGTCCTGGATTAATTTGGATATCACCCAATTAAGAGGCGCTACAATAAGTGCTGTTGTGCACTGTTTTTGTTTGGGTATGCGGTGTTGCCATACCTTGGCGGCGACAGTGATATTTACTCTTTCTGGTAGGGTAGGAATGGCAAACTGTTGGGCTTTTTACTGTCTGGCGGCTGTTACTCTCCATTCACTTTTTCAGCCCATGACTGATTTATTTCTTCATGGATTGAAGATGAAAGTTAAATTTAATTATGGCAGCTGTACCACTAATGCCTGCCATTTTTCACTCTTCGCTCTTTTACTCATATACAATAATATTTCATCTTTTCGTCACCTTGTACACTTAGTATATTGCTTTAGCAATCACCACGAATTACTAGTAAAATTCCTCTTCAAAAACCTCTTCACTGCTCACTTTTCCTTAATCTTCACAACCCCTTACTGTTAACCCTTATTACACATCCCCTTCCCATCTCACTTCACAGTTCTGGCTTCCCCAAATTAACTTTCTAACTCCTTTCATTCTTGAAGATCCGAAAGGTTTAATCCATGTTTTTTCTTCCAAAATCCCCCTCAAGTCCTTTATCGGGGGATTGTGTGGTGTTGTCTCCTGACCTGTATTCTGCTGGACTCAGCATTTTTAAAAACCTCTGAGGGGATGTTATGCCCCTACAACCTGACTTTCCTTGAGTTTATAGATATTTTTGGCGTTTTATGCATATGATTCTCACTGTACACTGGTCCAGCGAATCTAGGTCAGCGACTAAAACATTAACCGTGACTGTTTACTATTCACTTCTTTCCCACGACTGGCACTGAGGGATCTCGACCTCCTTGGAAGTTTGGTACTGTTTATGTTTGGACGATGTCTCCTGTGTTTACTTCAATTTGCTCTGGTTCAGGTGATATGATGGTGGTACAGATATGATGACCATACTGTCAAAGCTGAAGTCAGTATAGTGGAGAATTTCATTCGAAGTTGTACGTCTTCAGGCAGTAGCGGCTGATTGGGATGCGGTCAGCACTGTTTAAAATGCTCAATTCTTTACCTCGTTTGGACTGAAGAAAAATAAGTCCTACAGACCTGTCATATCCTTGGAGATTAGTTGGATCAGGGATTTTCTGCCCATAATAGCTCGAGAAGGAGAACCCAAGAACTGAGTGTATACACTCCTTCAATGAATGTGGATACAGGCTGCTTTATTATGCAGTGAGTACGAACATATAGCTGATGTTTTGGAATATCTGTGCGTAGGAAGAGGGCACGTATGAGGTCCCCATCACTAAAAGGGAAATAAAGCATCAAAAAATATTATAGCTGAGATGGGGATATATTAAACTGCAGTGTGTAATTTTGGTACTCGTAAGCAAACACCACAGTGAAAAACTGGGAGAGCGACCTCTGATGCTTCCTGATTACCCCTGAGGCGCATATATTCCACTGTAAATAGGTCCATAATTGACAATGATGAAGATACAAAAAATCTGCAGGAAAAGGGACCTATGGATTAAAGGGGTGAGATAATGTCCACTTGTGCGGTAGCGGAAAAGTTCAAGCAGCGAAGGAATGGAGTTGCCGGTGATGAAAGGAGTAGCGCAGATGGAGGAGAGGAAAGACAAGGGACCAGGGGGTGGACAAGTGGCCATTGTAGGTTATATAGTCTCTGCAAAATATTCAGAGAAAAGTTTAAGTAGTTTCGGAAATCAAAGACATCGCATGGGGAGTCCAATATTGGAGATGGACGGAGGAGGTGTGAGTACGATTGGAACTGTAATGACTGTACAAAACAAATTAGACCACAAAAATAGCAGCGAAACACCCAACGTCAAACCACCGGGAGGGATCATGTCGGAGGATTCTCACTTCAAGGACCATAACATTGTATCATCGCATCTGCCTAGAAAACATGACAGGATGGATAATGAGAACCTTTCAAAATAGGGAGGCCCAAGCCATGATGACACTCTTCAGGTCACTTGTTTTATCTAGGATGGAATATTGCTGCACATAAAAGGCCCTTCTCAAGGCAGGTGAAATGCGCCATAGATTAAGTACAGAGACCTTTCACGGCGCGCATACGGAGATAAAAACTCCTCAATTACTGGGAGCGCTTGAGGTTCCTTAAACTGTATTCCTGGAACGCAGGAGGGAGAGTTTACACGCTTCTATACACCGTGGGAGAAAATCCTATAGGGACTAGTACCAAACTTGACACGAAAATCACTCACTTCGAACAGCAAAAGACTTGGCAGACGATGCACCATCTCCCAAAAGAAAAGCTGTAGGTGTCATAGCACGTTAAGAGACCATACAATAAGTGTCAGGGGCCAGACTGTTCAAAGGCCCTCCCAGCACACATCAGGGGGATTACCAAAGACCCTGGCAAGTCTTCAAGTGGCAATTGACAAGCACCTAAGTCAGTTCTGATCAGCCGGGCTGTGGCTCGTACGTTGGTTGGCGTGCGTCCAGCAGCAACAGCTGGTTTGATCAGGCTCGATCCCACAGGGAGCTGGTCAAGACCGGGTGCGGGGGTTGTCCCCGGAACTCTCTCCAGGTAAACTCCAGGTACCAAGTAGGGGTGTATGAAAGGGAGGAGGAAACTGGAGAGGCAGAAAACCTGGGAAGGTGGCAGAAGAGGAGAAACTAGGGAGGGGACAGAGGAGGAAGCACGCACAGGTGGAGGTTGAACCTCCACACTTGTAACAGAGTGCCAGTGAGAGGGAAAAAATAGGTACAGAGACCAGGAAGGTAGCTTAGGAAGTGAAGGTGGGGTTAAAGGGATTTGGGAATGAAGATTTTTAGACTTTTGAGAAGTAGAGCGTATGATTGTGAGGGAGGTGTCGTACGAAGTCTTGTTGATTCTGGGGTTGCGATAGAGGACATGAAGTGAGAAAGATGAGAGTTGAAGTAGGAAACCTTCTGAGCCCAGGACAGCAAAAAGAAGTAGAGGACAGAGTCACGTAGGCAAGGGGCCAACACCGAGGAAGGTGCAAAAGATGGGACTGCAGAAGTGGGGGACGTTTAGAAACACGAGAATAAGAAATACGGGGCAGTCTCCCTTGAAGGCACAGTTGAGAAACTGGCATAGAATAAGGGGGACCTTCAGGTTCTTTGAGGCAATGGATATTTCATTCAAGTAGACCTGGCAACAGCGAGAGTAAGAAGGGCGAGCCTCATGACAATTAAGGCAAGAGGGAGGTCGACTACAAGATGTATTAGAATGGTCATCAGCACCACAGACTGGGCATTCATCAATAGATCTGCAATATTTCGCAGGGTGATCAAATTGCCAGCAGTTTCTACACTGTTGCGGTGTAGGGATCACCTTTGAAAGGTGTAAATGTCCTGCTACATAAACAGAGGATGGGGGTTCACAGCTGTCGAAAGTTAATCGAACCACATTGCAAGGGTAACGTCTCTGCCCCACGGGCAGGAAAGAAGTGTCTACTTTGAGGATTGGGAGATCTTGGTGTTCCAGCTGTTCAAGAATGTCATTACCACATGTCTGGAAATTCTGTTGGATTATGGTATGGGGCAGAATAACAGTACCACTACAAGAATTGAGGGAAAGATGTTTGTCGATAGTGACAGGAATAGTACCGACATGTGAAAGAAGAGAAAGATCACGAGCTTGGGTGGCATTCTGGACAATGATGATGCGGGTACCGCTCTTGAGAGCGTGAAAGAAAATATCTCTACCAACATGGCGTAGGAGCACTTTGCCAATACTATGTGAGTGTGGAAAGGGAGAGTACAATGTGTTGGTCTTTTCTGAGTAGAACGAGAAGGTGGCAAAGAAGTATCATTGGGCAATTGTCGTTGGCATTTAGGAGTGGGACCGGAGTTTGTCTGACGTGGGACAGGCTGGTAATTCGAAAATTGCCCCACCATAGAGGGAGAGGCCGGAAGCATAGTCAAAGGAGATTGGAGGTCAGAAAAATCGAAGGAGTCAGTCGAAACCCCGGCATCTGAAGCAGGTGACGAAACAGCACCAGCAAAAGGAACAGGGGCCTTAAAAGTGTCCAACGAGTGGTCAAAGCATGAGGCAATGTCAGAACGTGGTGTGGTAACAAGAAGGGGCCCAGGGGTAGCAGGGTCATGGATTGGGAATTCAATGGTTAGGTTACTTCTTTGTTTTTGTTTTTAAGAAAAAAAAAGAAAGATGAAAAGGAAATAAAAATAAAAAAAAGAATAAAAAAAGGGGGGACCGGGGAGGAATAGTTCCTAGGAGGAATGAAAGGGCCAGAAATCTCCCTCCACGCCCAAGAGGACCTCAGCACCGCAAGTAGTGCAGATGCAGCATGGAACCCATGCCATACCCTACCCTTCATGCCACTAAACCAGCAATCTGGGATAGCAACCTCACATCTGCCGAGCTACCTCGGTGGACAAAATAGAAGGCGGCTGGATATCCACCACAAAGCACACCTCCTTTGGCCACCACCCCCAGAATCTGAAAGGTGGCTTCCAGAGATACACCCGTTGCCCGAGACACACCCAAAGCCACCTAAGGGTTTCTGGAGAGGGATCGAGACATCCCCAGGCGATTCAGATTCCACGGCAAACTATGCCACCGCCAAGAGCCTCAATGGGATGGGATGGACCCCGGTACCTTTTCCCCTACCTAGGAACTAGCGCACCTGTGGGAAAAATCCCAAAGGCCAAAAAGAGGAAGGGCAAAAGGGAAGGGTGGGGAGGAGGAGGAGGAAAGGAAAAAGGGGAGGATGGGGAGGATGGGATAGGGAAGGGGGAATTGGGGGGTAATTAGGATCGGTCCAAGGAAGGAGACCAACAGGTCTAATTCCTCAGACCAAGAGCCTCTTCACCATGCCATGGAGCCCCCCTTGAAGAGGAATTGCAGTCAAGAAGGAATCAACAGGAAAGAGATACTTCACTTCTGCCACATATGATTTAAAAGAATTCCCAAGCGAAGCTGGCCTGAGTCAATAAAAATGCAGTTTGTACCCACTTCTACAAGCAGTGTTATGAGACCCTAAAAAATTTGTCAGTGACAACAGTGGTTCTAAGCTGTCCAATCACTATCTCATATTTTATATTCTTGTTAAACACCTCAGGAGCACCACCTTGTTTGCCTAAAAAGATATACATTTAATGTTTTTCTTATACGTTTGTAACTATCTTTTGCAGTCCTCTACTAAACCAGATAAACCTCTCCTCCAGCCAACCGATACTTCCAATAAACTTAATGTCTTTTTTCTCTTCTGTAGGAACAAAACTAGCAGGTAAAATCCCAAGCTCAAACATTCAACCCATAGACTACCTCACTGGCAACTACTCTAATACTCTATTTTTAGCCCCAACAAACTCTACTAAAATCTCACTTATCATCAAAACACTAAAAAACAAGACAGGTGACGTAAGTAACTTACCACCACTCATGTACAAAGAAGCTAATAATGTGTTGTCACTAATTAATGCAAGTCTTTTAAAAATCCATTGAATCTTCCACCTTCCCATCCATACACAAGACAGCAAGAGTCACCCCGATCCTCAAAGGAGGTGATCCAACACTACTGAACAATTATAGGCCTATATCAAATCTGCCCTATCTAAAATCTTCAAAAAAATAATACATAAATAAGCCTACTTCTACTTTGAATCCCACAACATATTCAACCCTTGTCAGTTTGGGTTCAGACTGAGAAAAAGTACTAATGATGCTATTATACATATGTTTGAACTAATATACTCTGCACTCGAGAAAAATTAATTTTCCCAAGAACTGTTCATACTTACGAAAAGCTTTTGATACAGTTGACCATGACCTTTTGCACCAAAAACTCGAACATTATGGGATCAGAGGACAGTCTCTCGATTACCTAAAATCTTATCTTAACAATAGAACCCAGTATGTATACACAATTGGAGATAAATCTGTTACACAACCTGTTCTTGTTGGAGTCCCACAGTGGAGCATTCTTGGCCCACATCTCTTTCTCATATACATCAATGACCAACCAAATGCATCTATTCTCCTTAGACCCATTTTATTTGCAGATGACACAACTTATGTCTTTTCTTACCCAAACTCAACCATACTAACAGACACAGTAAATGTTGAACTGCTAAAAATATCTACTTTGATGATTACAAACAAAGTTACTCTTAATATAGACAAAACCTACTTCATGCTTCTTGGAAACAGAGCTTCAAATTTACAACTAAACATATTGATAAATGGTTCACCTATATCGAGACAGACAGATGGCAAATTTCTAGGTCTCCAGCTTGACTGCAGTCTCAAATTTCAGACACACATACAGCAAATTTCCAAGAAAGTCCCCAGAACTGTAGGCATCCTTTCAAAGATATGGTACCATGTACCCCAATCAGCTCTTCTGGCTTTGTACCACTCTCTCATTTACCCTTACCCCACCTATGGTATTTGTGCATGGGGCTCATCCACAGCAAATCACGTTAAGCCTAAATCTGCAGTGCAATTGATTACAAACTCCTGCAATAGACAACACACTCCATGGCTGACAAATAGGCAGCAGAGAGTTTGCATAAATGGGGAGAAATCAGAATGGGGGCACGTCACAAGCAGTATTCCGCAGGGGTCAGTGTTGGGCCCATTGTTGTTCACAATTTACATAAACGACATAGATGAGGGAATAAATAGTGACAAGTAAATTTGCTGATGATGCCCAGCCAATTCATTCTAATGAGGATACTAGAGCACTCCAGGATGATTTGAATAGATTGATGCAATGGTTGGAGACGTGGCAGATGCAGTTTAATATAGACAAATGCAAAGTTCTAAATGTTGGACAGGAAAATAACCATGCCATATATAAACTAAATAATGTAGATCTTAATACTACTGATTGTGAAAAGGATTTAGGAGTTCTGGTTAGCAATAATCTAAAACCAAGACAATAGTGCATTAGTGTTCGCAATAAAGCTAACAGAATTCTTGGCTTTATATCTAGAAGCATAAATAATAGAAGTCCTCAGGTTGTTCTTCAACTCTGTATATCCTTGGTTAGGCCTCACTTAGATTATGCTGCACAGCTCTGGTCACCATATTACAGAATGGACATAAATGCACTGGAAAACGTACAGAGGAGGATGACAAAGTTGATCCCATGTATCAGAAATCTTTCCTATGAGGATAGAGGGCCCTGAATCTGCACTCTCTCAAGAGGCATAGAATTAGGGGAGATATGATCGAGGTGTATAAATGGAAAACAGGAATAAATAAAGGGGACGTAAATAGCATGCTGAAAATTTTGAGCCAAGACAGGACTCGCAGGAATGGTTTCAAGTTGGAAAAATTCAGGTTCAAGAAGGATATAGGAAAGCATTGGTTTGGTAATAGAGTTGTGGATGAGTTAAACAAACTCCTGAGTACAGTTATAGAGGCTAAAACAATGTGTAATTTTAAAAATAGGTTAGATAAATACATGAGTGGGTGTGAGTTGGATCTGATTAGCTTGTGCTACTAGGTCTGATGCCTTGCTCCTTCCTTAAGTGGGTCATGTATCTCTCCTTCCTTCGGTGAGTCATTGGGCTAATTGTGGGGAACATGGACCTGCTTTGCATGGGTCAGAAGGCCTGTTGCAGTGTTCCTTCTTTTAGATGTTCTTATGTTCTTATCATTGTGCCTACTACATACACAGAACACTATACTCTAATGAAAGTCCTCCACTCCAACTCCTCCTTGACAACTATAACAGAACACACAACCATAATACGAGAGACAGATCACTCTTTGATATCCCCCATGTTCATCTCTCCCTTTGCAAAAATGCTATGTATGTAAACCTCTTCATGGGGGGCTCCTTGTCGTGGTGAAGAGGCTCTTGGTCTGAGGAATCAGACCTGTTGGTCTCCTTACCCCCCCATTCCCCCTTCCCTATCCCATCCTCCCCTTTTTCCTCTCCTCTTCCCCACCCTTCCCTTTTGCCCTTCCTCTTTTTGGCCTTTGGGATTTTTCCCACAGGCGCACTAGTTCCTAGGTAGGGGAAAGGGTACTGGGGTCCATCCCATTCCATTGAGGTTCTTGGGGGTGGCGTAGTTTGCCATGGAATCTGGATCGCCTGGGGATGTCAAGATCCCTCTATGGTAACCCGGAGGGTAGCTTTGGATGTCTTTCGGGCAACGGGTGTATCTCTGGAAGCCACCTTTCAGATTCCAGGGGTGGTGGCCGAAGGAGGTATGCTTTGTGGCAGATATCCAGCCACCCTCTGTTTTGTCCACCGAGGTAGCTCGGCAGATGTGAGGTTGCTATCCCAGATTGCTGGTTTACTGGCATGAAGGGTAGGGTATGGCACGGGTTCCATGCTGCATCTGCGCTACTTGCAGTGCTGAGGTCCTCTTGGGCGTGGAGAGAGATTTCTGGCCCTGTCATTCCTCCTAGGAACTATCCCTCCCCAGTCCCCTCTTTTTTTTTCTTTTTTTCATTTTTATTTTCTTTTCTTCCTTTTTTTGTTAAAAACAAAAAGAAAGAAGTAAACTAACCATGGAGTTCCCAATCCATGACCCCACTACCCCCGAGCCCCTTCTTGTTACCACACCCTGTTCTGACCTGGCCTCATGTTTTGACCAATCTTTGGACACTCCTAGGCCCCTGTACCTCTTGCTGGTGCTGTTTTGTCACCCGCTTCAGGTGCCGGGTTTTCAACTGACTCCTTCGATTTGTCTGACCTCCGCTCTCCTTTGACTATGCTTCCGGCCTCTAGCTCTACGGTGCGGCAATTTCCGAATTGTCAGCCCGTCCCAGTCCCACATCGGACCACCTCTGGTCCCACTTCTAAACGCCAACAACAATCTCCTGAAGATGTTACTTCGTTACTTTCCCATTCTACTCGGAAACGACCGACATGTCATGCACTCCCTCTTCACACTCGGTTTTGGACACCAAAATGGACTAAATTCTTTACTTTAAAACATTATTATAATAAAAAAGAAGCGCTAAGCCACAAGGGCTATACAGCACTGCAGGGCAGAAAGGAAGTGAGGGCATCAGGTGGCAAAAGGGAGATGAAAGGGCTGAAGGGAGTGCGAAAGGTATCATAAGAGTTTGTGGAGTAAATCAGTCGTTGTCAAGAAGTCAATGAGAGAGTCAGGATTAAAGGAGGGTCCATCAGCAAGAAGGGAAGGTAAAAAGAGAGTAGTAGAATGAAGACGACGTGGGGAAAATTTCTGCGTCTCTTTGATGAAAAGGGCAGTTAAAGAAGGGGCTAATCGATACTGGAACTTGACACTGCTCACAGAGAGGAACAGGGTGCCTCTCCACGAGATACCCATGAGTAAGACGAGTGGGGCCAATGCGAAGGGGAGAGAGTGGTCTCCTAACCTGGGCACGATGACAAGAAGAGGGCAGGTAACCTTGCGGGTTTTTAATAGAATTAAGTTTGTTCCCGGCAAGTTGACCAACGTTTTTTCCCAAACGGGGGAAAGGGTTTGGGGTGGCTATTGCAGAAAAATGTCCAGAAATGGAACACCCTATGGGAAATTGGTAGGTCATTCCTGCTGCCCGCGCGCAGTGTTTACCTGGAACCTGGGGGAGTTCCGGGGGTCAACCCCCCCAGGGCCCCGGTTGTGCCCGGGCCCCTCCTGGTGGATCAGAGCCAAAATAAACCAGGCTGTTGCTGCGGGCGCAGAAAACCCCAATGTAGGGCCCAAAACCCCGGCAGATCGGAACCGGGAATTTTTATTTTGCTTGTCCGGGCCCAAAGCGGGAAAACTTTTTCCCAACGTGGTAAATTTTTTAAACAGCTTTTTCCGGGAAATTTGGGCGGGGATGTTGCTCCGGGGGCTTGTAGACTACCAAAAAATGACTGGTTTTTTGGTTTTCCCCGGCTAAAATTTCCCACTACATCATTTGGGGTTTTTAAAGCAGTTCTGTGAAAAACAAGTAAACCTCAGGCCCTGTTTTTTCATTGCCCTGTACATCGAATGCCCAAAGGGCCCAAAAAAAACAATATTCTTTTTTGTTGGGTTTAATTTTTATTATTAAAAATCAAAAAGAAGCGCTAACCCCAAAGGTATACAGCGCGGCAGGGTAGGGAAGGAACCCAAGGGGAAATTGGGGGCAAAAAGGGAGGGGGGATAAAACAGCGGTTACAGAAAACCGGCGGGGCGGGGGGTTTGTAGGGGGTAAGGGTAGCAAAAAGATTAAAAAGTAGAAAGGGCTAAAGGGTTTTAAAGTTTTGGGAGATAGGGCTTTACCCAAAAGGTTGGGGACAGGAAAAAACCTGGGGGGTTTGGAAAAGGGTATTAAATTTTGTACAGCCTGAAAAGCACAAAGGGGAGTTTTACCAGGATTTTACCTGGAGAGATTTTCCGGGGGTCAACGCCCCCGCAGCCCGGTCAGTGCCCCAGGCCTCCTGGGGGATCGGGCCCCTGATAAAACCAAAGGCTGTTGCTGCGGGTGCCACAAAAAACCCAAACCCGTACGACCCACAGCCCGGTGATCGGGAACTGATTTAGCTGCTTGCCCATGCCACTTGAAGACTGCCGGGGGTTTCTTTTTGGAAAATCCCCCCTTATGTGTGTTTGGGAGGCAGTTGAACAGTCCGGGCCCCTGAAATTATTGTATGGTTCTTAACGTGCTAGTGACACCCCTGCTTTTCCCAGGGGGGGGAATGGGGGGCATCACTGCCAAGTTTTTGCTTTCTTTATGAGTGATTTTGTGTGAAATTTCGGTATAGCCCCCTCTGGGATTTTCCGGGTGTATAAAATTTATGTATCTCTCCCCCTGCTTTCCAGGGAAAACGGTTTTTGGGGAACCTCAAGTGCTCCCAGAAAATTGGGGTTTTTTAGTCTGTTATGCGCCCCGTGAAAAGTCCTCTGTCCCATTTTCTGGGGTCAGAAAATTTCACCTGCCTTAAAAGGGTTTGTGTTAGTGTCGCAATTTTCCCAAAGCCTAGATAGAAAAAAGGCCCTGAAGAGTTTCTCAGGGGCAGGGCCTCCCTATTTTTTGAAGGTTCCATTACCCTCCTGTATTTTTCTAGCAGATGCGATTGAAAAAATTGTTAGGGCCTTAAAGGGTTGAGATCCCCCGACATGTACCCCCAAGGTCTTTGACGTTGGTGTTTCGCTCTATTTTTGGAAAAATTTGTTTTGTATTTCTGTTTAAGTTTTAAAATTTTCCTCATTTTGTACCTTTTTGGTAATTAAAAATTTCTAATCGTTGAACTTAATGTTTTTTTTCTGCACCCCAACAAAAATTTTTTTGGGTTAAAGCCCACCTGGGCCTGGCAGTGTCTGCAATGGAAGACACTGCATGAGTTTCGGGTGTCATCTGCAAAGGGAAAGACACGGTGCTGGGGTGACATTCCTTGTCTATGTGGGATAGGGGGAAGGGGAAAAAATGGGAGCGATTTCTGTGCCTTTTGGAAAAAGAGCTTTTCACCGTAGCTGCCTCGGACTTTTCTCTGTTGAGACTACTTCCGTGTTCTGTTAGTGAGGAAAAAATTTTAGAAACCAACGACCCACTTTTCCCGTTATTCCTTTTCCCTTTCATTTTGTGCGTTTATCCAGGGCACACTGTCGAAAAGGGTTTTTCAAAGTCCGTATATATTACCCCCTTTCATTCTTTTTGTTTCTAGTGCCTTTTGGACCTTGGGCGTAGTTAACCCTTTGTTTGGGAAAACAGGGTGCCCGTTTTTAAAACCCGTTGCCTGGGTTGTGTAAAATGATGGGGTTTCTAGAGGGTGGTGGTCTTGTTTTTAAAGGGCCCTTTCAAAGATTTTTTTTGGGTATGGGATGTTAGGCTATTGGGCTGTAGTTCTTTGCGGTTTCTTTACTGCCCCCTTTTTGGAGTGGGGTATGTCTGTTGTTTTTAAAAAACTGGGGAACCCCCGTGTCCATGGGTCCCCTCCAAAAGGGGGAAAAGGCCCCGTGATGGGGGTTCTTGAAGTTCTTGATGAACACAGAGTTCCATGGTCTGGCCCCGGGACAGAGTCATGGGGATGTCCCTTTATCGCCCGTTCGAAAACATTTGGGATCAGGATAACACGGGTAGGGTTGTTTTTAATCAAATTTTTTGGCTCTCTCTTAAAAAAAATTTATTTTGATCTCGACATCGGTTGGTTGCAGCTTGGGTAAAAACTAGGGCCCTATTGGGGCTTGAGTTTGGGCCAAACTTTCCCTTTTGTCATTGTGAAAGGCCCCCTTTTTTTTTAAGTAGGGGCCCAAAACTGGACGTTTTTCTCGATTTTTATTTTTGGGATAGGAAAAAAAATATTTTGGGGTTTTTTTCGATTTTCCCTTTATGGTTTTTGTTTTCCCCCGATTCCTGGGCTCCTAAAGGTTCTTTTAGCTTAAGTTCGATGCCTTTCTATTTCTCTGACCCGTGTCTCCCCTACGCATTTCAGATAATTAACCTCTTTTGGGCCCCCTTTTTTCTTTTTTCCCCCCTGTAAAAGGGGGCGCCTGTCTCTTTCTATTTTACATCTACCCTCCTTTTTTAGAGGAATAAGCCCTTTGCCCTACATCGAGTGTCCCCCGAGTTAATTGTTCCGGAAAAGTTGGGGTCTGTGTTGCTTAGTATATTTTTCCCCGGCTTAAAATCGGTTAGGACTTGGTTTTTTTGGTCCCCCCTTTTTTGTTTTTGTTATTGAAAAATTTAATTTGGGGGAATTTCTCCTCGTGACTTGTCTCATTAGTCGGTTGGGGTCCACACATACATGGTTTAACCTTTAAAATTTTTGTTGTGATCGGGGTATATTGTTTTTTTTATGGTTGACCCTTTCTTATCAGTCATCATTGTTTGTGAAAATGGGGGTTTTAGTGGGAAATTTTTCCAAAACTAAATAGGCTTATTATTTTGTGGTTTTTAAAATTTAATTTTTTGCAGGGATTTAAAAAAATAAAGTGAGTGTGGTTTTCAAAGAGCTGCCTCCCGGGGTTTTTACTGGGAGCAAAAATTATTTGCTATATTCTCCTTTTTAAAGGTTTTTAAATTTAAAATTCCCCCCGGGAAACAAGATGGGTTTGGGGGGGGAGGGCTGGGGTTTTTGCAGACAGGGGGAATTTTTAACAGCTGTTCCCCGGGAAATTTCTGGGGTGTTTCATCCGGGGGGCTTTTAGAACCCACCCCAAGGGAAGGGTTTTTGGTTTTTCGACCTTTCCCGCTAAAACTTCCACTACATCATTTTTAGGATTAAGCAGTTTTTGTGCAAACAAGTGACACTGCAATTACAGGCCAAAACCCCCCCCCCTTTTTCCCTTTTACTTCTGTCAATCTGTTAGGGTTTTAACCTGGGTCCATATTTCGTTGTCCAAGTGATCCCTTTTTGTGGGGCTCCTGAAAACCGCAAAAATTGCCTTGCTTCTGCAAGAGTCCTGGATGAAAGGTATTTTTTTTTGTTTTTTTGCTGGCTTTAGACCCCGAAAATTTGAAATAAAAATGTTATCGGGGGTGGTATTGTTGGATGGGGGGGGATTTTTTTTTCCTGCATTAGTATCTGTATCTGTTGGTTTGGAGTGGAGGCCATCGACTGTGGTTCCACTCCAGGAATGACATGGATTTGGTGTTACGATTTCTGCCATTTCCTGCCAGTTTTTTTTTCCTTCCTGGCACTAAAAAACCTCTCCCTCTTGAGTGGCTGTGGCTACCCAGGTTTTCCCATGGCCTGGATGTTTTGTATCTTTTTGTCCCTTTAGATGGCATGCCTGGCAATTTAAGTTTATAGCACAGTCTTTCCTGTACTGAAGAGGTACACAGTTCAGGGTGAAAAAGCTTACAGGAAGGAGTTTGCATTTTCCTGTTGTCATATGGGCATAGCATTTTCTAGGGTGGTCATAGTTTCACGTCCCATCTGATTTTCCAGATTTCCCATGCCAGCAGATACCAAGTGCATAGTATGTGCACAGGCTTGGTTTCCGTTTGCCTTGGGTTTCTGTGACTGTATTTCTGTTGGTGAAAGTTTCCTGTGTTACTTCTATCCTCCTTAGCACCAACAATGGAGCCCCCAAACCGGGTTTTTTTTGGGTAAAAATATCTCATATTGTAGTTGAGCCCTTATTTTTTTGCTTTTTCCCTGCATTTTTTTCTGGGTTTGAAAATTTTGGTTTTATCTTATTTTTTGATTTACACTTGTTTCCTACTATGGCTCCTGTCCCTTTGGAGGTAATTTATATGTCCCCCTTTCCCTGCTAAAATTTCCCGGGACTACCGGGACAAAATCCCCAGCTGCCCCCATTACTGTCTCCCCAGGACAGTCCCCAAGCTTCACCTTTAAATGTCCCCCAGGACGCCCCTCCAGCTTCACCATTATGTTTTCCGGACAGCCCCTCCAGCTTCACCATTACTGTCCCCAAGGGCCCCACTATCACCCCCAATTTATGATCCCAGGACTTCATCCCCACCCTTACAGTTTCTGACTACATGGCCAGTAAAAGGGCGTACCTTTTCACCCCAAACTTTTTATTTTTCCCATTGTTGTAGTTATTTTTATAATAAAAAAGGGAAACGCAAACCCAAAAAGGGCTTACAGCGCTGCGGGTTTAGGGGGGAAGCAAGGGAATTTGGAGGCCAGAAGGGAGGGGGGTGATCAGCAGGTTACAAAAAAAACAGCGGGGCCCAGGGGATGTATGGGGGTAGGGGGTGGGCAAGAGTTTGAAGTAAAAAGGGCCTGAAGGTTATAAAAAAATTTGTGGCCCGCCGTCGTTTTTTCAAAAATTTCAATGAGAGAGCCCGGATGAAAAAGGGGGGGTCCATCAGCGAAAAGGGGAAGGGTTTAAAGAGAGAGCAGCGGAGCAAAGGGGACAGGGAAGAGGAAAAATTCTGCATGCCCGATAAATAAAGTGGGCGTCCAACAAAATGGGGGCTAAATGATAATGGAGTTTTGGCATTTCACAGAGGGGACCCAAAAAGCTTTTCCATGAGATACCCATGAGTAAGAGAGTATGGCCAATGCGAAGCCCGGGAGAGAGTAGTCCCCCAACCCTCAAACATGGTGTTTAAGAAGACGGCCGGGAAAACCCTTTTACTGGTTTAAATTAGACTGAAGTTTGGGGCCGGGAGCATAGTGGGCCCAACGTTTTTGTAAACGGGTTGAAGGGGGGGAAGATATTGCAGCAAAATAGTCCGTAAAGGGGAATCCCTCTGTAAGAAACTGGTGGTCATGTACTGCTGACGCCCCCAGCAGGGGTCTGCCCGTTCAATTTCCCTGTACGTTTAAAAATAACCCGGGCCCAAAAAAAAAAAATATTTTAAAGCTTTGGTTTAAAAATGCGGCTTAAACCAAAGTTTGGGGGCGGAGGGTAAGGGGGTGAGGTGTATCAAATTTTTGTTAGCCTGTTTAAAACATTTAAGGGGGGTCTGAGACAACCCCAAATGAAAGACACAGGCATAGATGCAAAAGGATAAGTTTCTGTAAGGATGGCTTTAAAATTTAGCAGTAAAAAAAACTAGCCCAAGATAGTAAATGGCCCCTTGTAGCGGGTGTCGGGGAAAAAATGTGCGAATCCCCCCGCCGGGCAGAAAACTTAGAGCCTCTGGGGTAAAAGCCCAAAGGGGGATGAGAATGAGAGGGGGGAAAATGGTCAAGAAAAAGAAGGGGGGAAGCGACCGTAGACAGTTGGGGTTTCGAGCAAGGGAGGGAGAAAGAAAGAAAAACCCCGAACAGCTGGAACTTCCCCGGGGGGGGGGGAAAAGGGGAGTGTTACATGTACAAAAAAAGGGGGGGTTTTAAAGAGAAGCCCAATGGAATGAAGGCGAAGAGAGAAGGGACGGAGTAAACGGGGGCGGCGAACAAAAAAAAATGTCTACTAATATCAGTGACCATTCATAAAGGGAAGGACTGCGGGATCATGAGAGCGACTATAGCGAGGCAATGGGCATCCGGCGATGGGTAAGGATGGAACGTTCATTTGCAAGGGTCTAAAACGGGGAAAAAGAGGGGAAAAGCCCCAAAGGCAAATGTAATCCTTTGGGTGTGAATGGGGTTAAGGCTAGAGAGGTGAGGAGATGCCGCTGAATAGATTGTCACCATAATCAAGTTTCGATAAAGTAGGGTGGAATGTAGGCGAAGGAGGGTTGCGATCAGCTCCCCACGAAGGAGAAAGGTTTTTAAGAAGGTTCACCCGCTGTGACAATTTCCCTTCAGAGAGGTAATGTGGGTTTTCCGGAAAACCCTAGATCAAAGAGGGGCCCCCAGAACTTGATGTATCACGTTCGGGGATACGGGAGCCATGAGGTACAAAAGGATGATCGGGGGAGGACAGAGCATCTGTGAAAGGTTTTTTGGGGGTTTTAGTGCGGGAAAAATTTTAAACCCAGCAAATCTTCAAATAGAGTGATGCCCAAAATTTTGAGGGAAAAAGTGAGGCCAAATCATTAATAGCAAGGGGGGAAAAAAGTGTTGTGCTCGAAAAAATCCCTGGGGGACCCCTTCAGCTTGGATAAAGCCCGGGGGGAGAGCATTATTACCCAAACACGGAAATGCCTGTAGTTAAAAAGTTTTAAGGAAGGATGGTAGAGCCCAAAAGGCCCAAAGGGTGGGTTGGGCAAAAATTTTTCCCTAAGTTGTGCAATGCTTTCAGGTAAAAAAATATGGCAATAAGAGTGGTTATTCGAAAAGGTTACGAACATCATATCCAAGCGTAGTAGGGGTCTAGGGTAGAACGTCCCTTACGGAACCATATTGACGAGTGGGGGATGTTGTGTCTTAAAATACCAATAAACGTCTATTTACTAGGGTTCCATTATTTGCAAATGCATGGAAAGGAAATGGGCGATAGTGGGAGGTTTCATGCCCTAGTCCCTGGTTTGCGGAAAGGGGAGAAAAAGGGGGGATTTCCAAGTGTGGAAAAACCCTTGTGCCCAAAATAAGATTGTAAAGGCGTAAAAGGATGCAAAGGGCTGATGATGTAAATTTTGTAGCATACGAAAATTTAAATTTTTCGGGCCCCGTGCGATGATCGACAAAACGAGAGTGTTTTTCCTCCGTTCTTGAAGTGTAAAAAGGACATTTTTCTGTTCTTCTCTGAGGAAGAAAAGCCCAAGGGTGTAAATTTGGCAGACTTTGAGGAAAGAAAGAGGGGGAAGTGGAGTCCTGAGAAATAGGACCCGATGTTGCCTTTCATTGGCAAATCTAGTGTGTTTGCTATACAACCCGGCAAACCCCCAGAAAGGAGCCCGGGGCAGGGGAAAAATTTACCACTCAGTTTTGTATTTTTTCCAGATGCACCATAGAGGAAACGGGGGATGGTGGGACATAAACTCGCCAGCAAGTGCGTTTTGCATCGCGGATGAACCCGGCGAGCGATTGCACGCTTCTTTTTAAAATCAAGGAGTCGCTCTGTGGTTTATTGTACCGGTCCTCCCCCTGCAGGCGTTTCAAAGTACTGCCGAGCACAAGCAGGAGACCCCCAAAGGGACGCATTTCTGAGAAAGCGCCCGAAATTTGGGGTATAGAAGAGAAGTGCGGTTTTAAACGGAGGACGAGAAAGGTTTTTAAAGCTATCGATGGAGGTGAAGAAGGACCTCTTTAAAAACGTTTTGGTGTGAGTAAAAGGTTTCAATTGCCCGATTAAAATTGCCCGCGTGGGGTGCGAAAAAAGGTGGCGGAAAATGAAGGGGAAAGTAAGAATTATTGGGAAAAAGATATGTAAATAAGTCCGGAGAAAAAGACCCTGTGAAGTCTAATGCGGCGGAGGACGAGCAAAACTGAGAGATCGAGCAGAGAGAGTATGAGTGGGGTATCAAAATGGGTGCGAGTACCAGTACTTAAAACATGGAGAGAGAGTGGGTGGCAAGAAAAGCCTCTAACTGAATTCCACGGGACTAACAGTTGAGACCCCACCCAGAGGAAATGGTGGGGCTTACAAATCATAAGTCCCCCCGGAATCGGTGGCGGTAATGACGAAACAAGAAGGCAAAATCCGGAATAGATTAATGCCGAGTGAAGGAGAGAGACTCTAAAGAACAGGAGCATATACCACCTAAGTAAGTGCGAAACGGGTGTGTGTAAATGCAGGAAGTATGACAATAGTGATGGTACGGGAATATCAGTGCGGAGGAGAAGAAAGGGCCACTTTCATTAAAGGTCCCATAGGAAAAGGATCTCCCCCGGAAGAATACATAATTATAGCCTTGAGATGTGAGGAAATAACAGCAGGGTGAAAAATTGTGTGAAATACCGCCCCCCCAACAGGGGCAAACTGGGTAGGAGTAACATCTGAGCTCACCCCGATTTACCCTAGAGGCCGGTAATATTCCACTGTAAATAGGGCCATGATTGGCAATGATGATGATACTTGAAAACCGCAGGTAACAGGGTTCCTCACGGACTAGAAGAGTTTCGAAAAGTCCACATGCGGAGGCGTGGAAAACGTTTCAAGGCGCAAGGAACGGTTGCGCGTGAGAAATGAGTATGCGCACGATGGAGCAGAGGAGAGTGAAAAGAGCGGGAGAGGTGGCAATCTGTGTCCATGATGGATTGGTCTCTTCAATTAATTCAGAGATTGCTTTCAAGTGTTTCGGAATTCAGAGAAGTCGTCCCACAATATGGGAGACAATTTGGGAATGGTAGGGGGAAGGATGAGTAAAGATTGAACTGTATTGGACTGTACCAAGGTAGGGGGGTGCAGGCAAAAAGGGGGGGGGGTTTTTGGGGGGAAGGGGAAATGGAAGAAGCGTGGCAGGGGACAGAAGAGGCAGGAACTGGGAGGTGGCAGAAGAGGAGAAGAAAACCTGGGAGGGAAAAACAGGGGAGGAAGGTACTTACGAGGAGGAGGGTGAATGTGAAACCTTGCACTTGTAACTGAGCCGTGAGCGGGGGAAGAAGAAGAACTAGGGACAGAGACAGGGAGGGTAAAATGAGGAGGTGGAAGATGGCGTAGGAGGTGTTACCGGAACCGTTTTTTGGACTTTTGAGAAGTAGAGGGGACGAATTGGGAGGAGGTGTCCCCGTCCGACGGTCTAGTCGATACTGAAGGCTGTGAGAGACAACTCGAAGGAAGCGAGATTAGGGCCTGGGCGTGAAGTAGGGACGGTCTGAGCCGAGGACGTAAAGGTTAGAACAGGAGAGATTTATGGAGAGGTAACCACAGAGGTGGGTGTAGAAGATGGGATAACTAGACAGTGGGGGGGACGTTTTGAAACACGGGAATAAGAAACACGTGGGAGTCTCCTTGGAGGCGCGGAGATGCGAAATGCCATGCATAAGGGAGACCTTCTGTTCTCCTTTGAGTAACGGATTTCCCGCGTTTAAATCGGACCTGACAATGGCGAGAGTACGAAAGGGTGAGCCTATGACAGTTAAGGCAAGAGGGAGATCGGATTGCAAGGGACGTATTAGATGGTCATCGGCACCACAGACTGGGCATTCGGCAATAGATCTGACAATATTTCGCCTGGATGGCCCAAATCGCCAGCATTTACACTGTTGTGGTGTGGATCACCTTTCGAACTTGTAAACCGATGTCTGCTTATATAAATGAGGATGGGAGTTCACGGCTGTCAAACAGTTTAATCGCAGCCACATTGCTAGGGTATCGTCTCCGCCCCACGGGCCAGGTAAGAACGTAATTGTCCACCTTGACCCACCCTCCACGGATTGGGCAGATCTTGGACGTTCCAGCTGTTCTAGAATGTCAGTGCCAACATGTCTGGAAATTTTGTTGAAAACTATGGTATGGGGCAGTAATGACGGGTACCACTCAAGAAATGAGGGAATGATGTTTTTTTCAAGAGTGACAGGAACAATATCGATATGGGAAAAAGATGAGAGAGCTTCATGAGCCTCGGGTCTAGCATTCTATTCGGTAATGATGTGCGCTTACCGCTCTTAAAGAGCATGAAAGAAAAAATAATCTTACCAACATGCGTAGGAGTGCCCTTGCCAATATCTGTCAGAAAGATAGGCAGTCAGTTAGAGGATGTTGGTCGTAAAGGTGACGAATATTTTAGTCCACTGTTCCAGTCTGAAACTGAGCGTGGAAAGGTAGTGAGGAGTCTCGATCGTTTATGAAGAGAACGTGAAGGTGGAGAAGTATCATCAGCAGGATAATTGTCGTTGGCTTTTAGGCATGGGACCAGAGTTGGTCCGACGTGGAACGGGTCGAGCGATTTGAAAATTGACCGCACCGTAGAGGGCGAGGCCAGGAAGCATAGTCAGAGGAGGAGCGAAGGTCGAATAAAGTACGAAGGAGTCAGTCGAGGCCTCAGTGCCTGAAGCGGGTGAGGTAACAGCACTGGCAATTAGGTTTACAGAGGCATGAGGAATGTTGAAGAGCTGGTCCAAAGAAGAGGCGGGGACAGAACGGGGTGCGTTTCTAGAAGGGGCCCGGGGGTACCAGGTTCATGGGACTAGGGTGCCTTGGATAGGTTATTTCTTCTTTTTGTTTTGTAAGAAAAAAAAAATAAAGAAAGAAAATAAAATAAAAAAAAAGAAAAAGAAAGGGGGACGGGGGAGGGTAGTATTCCTAGGAGGGAATGAAAGGGCCAGAATCTCCCTCCGCCGACCAAGAGGACCTCAGCACCGCACGTAGCGCAGATGCAGCATGGAACCCGTGGCCATACCTCTACCCATCATGCTAGTATACATAACAATCGGGGGTAGCAACCTCACATCTGTCTCGAGCTACCTCGGTGGACAAAAGAGAGGGCGCCGGATATCCGCCACCAACGATTAAACTCCTTCGGCACCACCCCGGAATCCGCAAAAGGTGGCTTCCATGAGATACACTCGTCGCCCCGACAGGACAACCCAAAGCTACTCCGGGAAACGGAGAGGGATCGGGGACATCCCCAGGCGTTCCAGATTCCACGGCAAACTCACGCCACCGCTAAGAACCTCAACGGAATGGGGATGGACCACGGTATCCTTTCTCACATAGGACACATAGCGCGCCTGTGGAGAAATCCAAAGGACCCCCCACCCAGAGGGACGGGGCAAAAGGGAGGAGATGGGGGGAGGGGAGGCAAAGGAAAAAGGGGGATGGGGGGAGGATGGGATTGGGGGGAGGAGAGGAATGGAGGGTATTAGGTTCGGTCTGAGGAAAGAAGACCGCTAGGTCTATTTCCTGATGACAAGAGCCTCTTCACCAGCCAAGGAGCCCCCTTGAAGATGTCGAACAGCTGAAACTTTCCAAGGGGGTTAGGGGAAAAAAGGAGAAGCTACTATGTACATAGAATGGTGGCAGTATTTGAAGAGAATGACAAGAGCGAAGGAAAGGCGAGAGAGAAGGGAAGGATTAAACAGGGGTGAGCGAACAAATAAAGAACATGTGTTGTAGAAAGCTTACAAGTTTTTCTATGAAAGACAGCTTTGATGTTGTCCTATTTTTAATACCACTTGATGAATTTTAGTCCACAGATTTATCTCCCTTTGGGCATACCCAAAAACTACCTCCTTTTTTAACACTGCTTGTAGCTAGTTCTTGATATCTGCACAAGGGCGTGACACCAATTTCCACAAAAATGACAATTTTACCATGTGAAGCCGTTTTAGTTTGAATGACCACAAGACACACACCGGCTTCATAATATTGGAATGGTTGATTTACTGCAATTCTACTGCATCCTCTTGGAATATTCCTGTAATAACCTCCTTAATGAAGCTCTAGCTATTTGTATTTCTGTTTATACTGTTTCTTTGATATATTGGACAGCTTACCATGCACGTTCCTGATTTTATATTAAATTAGTTTTGTTTATAAGGGCGCCTACAACCCATCCGTTTACAGTTGCTTTAATGTCAACGAAACCGTTTGAAACCGTCAAGGTGTTGGACAGTCAAGGTTCGGACCAGTCAAGGGTTCGGACCAGTCAAGGGTTCGGACCAGTGTCATGGGATTCGGGACATCCGATCTGATCTGATGCAGTGGGTCACTTATTTAAAACATACTTGTCTCGGTGATTTGAAGCTAACACATTTGTGGATCTACTGGAAATTATCTACCCGTAGTACTATGTGATTTGATACAAAAGTATAACTTGGTGTTGAAGAAAATGGGTGA
>NC_069472.1:28418942-28434950 GCF_026875155.1 Cherax quadricarinatus
CTACTTGAACACTTCCCAAATCCCCCCCCTTTGACTTTTCTAACCCTCTAGTCCGTAGGTGCCTTACCTACAGATTCCTGATATATTTCTTCATCGCCAATCATGGCTATTTACAGTGGAATATCCGCGGCCTCAGGGGTAATCGGGGTGAGCTTCAGATGTTGCTTTCCAGGTTTTCCCTGTTGGTGCTTGCTTACAAGAAACCAAAATTACACTCGGCTGTTTTCCAACCTATCTCAGGCTATAATTTATTGTATTCTTCGGATCCTTTCTCAGATGGGACCTTTAATGAAAGTGCCCTTCTTCTACGCAATGATATTCCGTACTGTCAACTATTTGTCCATACCTCGCTGCATTACACTGCAGCCCGTATCCACTTGAATAAGTGGTTTACAATATGTTCTTTATATCTCTCTCCTTCTCGAGCATTTTCTATCCCAGACTTTGCCTTTCTTGTTTCATCCTTACCACCACCACTTTCTGTTACTTGGTGATTTTAATGCCCACCATTTCCTCTGGGGGGGTCTCATTGTGACTCACGTGGCATTCAGTTGGAGGCTTTTCTTGCCTCTCACCCCCTCCATGTTTTAAATACGGGTACTCCCACCCATTTTGATCCTCGTACTCATACTCTCTCTTGCATCGATCTATCAGTCTGCTCTTCCTCCACTGCACTAGACTTCACCTGGTCTGTTCTACCAGACTTACATGACAGCGATCATTTTCCGATCATTCTTACTTCTCCTTCCTATTCACCACCTTCCCGTAGCCCTCGCTGGCAATTTGATCGGGCAAATTGGGATCTTTACTCACACCTCACTGCTTTTAGTGAGGTTCCTTCTTCATCCTCCATTGATGAGCTCCTACACATCTTCTCGACATCAGTTTATACCGCAGCTTCTCATTCTATACCCCAAACCTCAGGCAGGCATTCTCAGAAGTGCGTGCCTTGGTGGTCTCCTGCTTGTGCTCGTGCAGTCCGTTTGAAACGTGCTGCATGGGGCAGGTACCGGTACAATAGAACCGCTGAGAGACTTGTTGATTTTAAGCAGAAGCGTGCGATCGCTCGCCGTGTCATCCGTGAAGCTAAACGCACTTGTTGGCGAGACTATGTTTCCACCATCACCTCTGCTTCTTCTATGAGTGCAGTCTGGAAAAAAGTGAGGAAATTGAGTGGTAAATACTCTCCTGACCCGGCTCCTGTTCTACGGGTCACTGGTGTTGATATAGCAAACCCTCTCGACGTTGCCATTGAACTTGGCACACATCTGGTCCGTATTTCCCGAGGGCTCCATCTATGCCCCTCGTTTCTTTCCTCAAAGTCTGCCAGAGAGTTAGTACCCTTGGACTTTTCTTCTCTCGGAGAAGAACAGTATAATGTGCCTTTTACACTTCAAGAACTGGAGGCAACGCTCTCAGCTTGCCGATCATCGGCAGCTGGGCCTGATGACATTCATATTCGTATGTTACAACATTTACATCGGTCAGCCCTTGTAGTCCTCTTACACCTCTTCAATCTTATTTGGGCACAAGGAGTTCTTCCCCAGCTGTGGAAATCTGCCATTGTTCTCCCTTTCCGCAAACCGGGTACTACAGGACATGATGCCTCCCACTATCGCCCCATCGCTCTTACAAGTGCAGTTTGCAAAGTGATGGAACGCCTCGTAAATCGACGTTTAATGTGGTATTTAGAGACTCACAACAGTCTCTCCGCTAGTCAATATGGCTTTCGTAAGGGTCGTTCTACCATAGACCCCTTACTACGCTTGGATACGTATGTTCGTAATGCCTTTGCGAATAATCACTCAGTTATTGCCATATTTTTTGACCTTGAGAAGGCATATGACACAACTTGGAGGTATAATATTTTGGCCCAGGCCCATTCCTTAGGCCTCCGAGGCAATCTACCATCCTTCCTTAAGAACTTTTTAACTGACAGACATTTCCGTGTTCGAGTCAATAATGTTCTTTCCCGGACTTCGTCCAAGCTGAAGGTGTCCCTCAGGGATGTGTTCTAAGCACAACACTTTTTCTCCTTGCTATAAATGATTTGGCCTCTGTTTCTTCCACCCAATATTTGGTCATCACTCTATGTTGATGACTTCGCTATTGCTTGTGCAGGGCGCTGACTGTCACCTTATTGCAGTTTCTCTCCAGCATGCGGCTCGACCGTGTTTCCACTTGGGCCACCCACACATGGGTTTAAATTTTCAAGTACCAAAACTCACCAAATTACTTTCACTAGACGCTCTGTTATCTCCGATCATCCTTTGTATCTCTATGGCTCCCGTATCCCCGAACGTGATACAGTCAGGTTTCTAGGCCTTCTCTTTGACCGTCGGTTAACCTGGAAACCTCACATTACCTCTCTGAAGGCAACTTGTCACAGCCGGCTAAACCTTCTTAAAACCCTTGCTCATCTTTCCTGGGGAGCTGATCGTCGAACTCTGCTTCGCCTACATTCAGCCCTCGTTTTATCGAAACTCGATTTATGGTGACCAGATTTATTCCGCGGCCTCTCCTGCTACTCTCTCTAGCCTTAACTCTATCCATCACCAAGGCTTACGTTTGTGCCTTGGTGCTTTTCGCTCTTCCCCTGTTGAGAGCCTCTATACAGAAGCAAATGTTCCATCCTTGTCTGATCGCCGTGATGCCCATTGCCTTCGTTACTATGTACGCTCTCACGATCTACACAATCCTTCCATTTATAGAATGGTCACCGATATTAGTAGACATTCTTTATTCGTTCGCCGCCCCTGTTTGCTCCGTCCCTTTTCTCTTCGCCTACTTTCACTCTTGTCTTCCCTTCAGTTACCACCTTTATATGTTCATGTAGCATCTCACTTTTCCCTACCCCCCTGGGAAGTTCCAGCTGTTCGGGTCTGTTCTTTCTCACTCCCTTGCTCGAAAGCTCAACTGCCTACGGTGGCTTCCCGCTCTCTTTTTCTTGATCACTTCCACTCTCATTCTCATGCCACCGCTGTGTACACAGATGGCTCTAAGTCTTCAGACGGCGTCGGATTCGCAGCAGTGTTTCCGGACAGCGTCGTACGAGGGCATTTACTATCTTCAGCTAGCATTTTTACTGCTGAACTGTATGCCATTCTTGCAGCACTTATTCGTATCGCATCTATGCCTGTGTCATCATTTGTAGTAGTCTCAGACTCCCTTAGTGCTCTACAGGCTATACGAAAATTTGATACATCTCATCCCCTAGTTCTCCGTATCCAACTTTGGCTACGCCGTATCTCTACCAACAAAAGATTTTGTTTTTTGTTGGGTCCCTGGTCATGTCAAACGTACAGGCAATGAAAAGGCAAACGCGCGCGGTCAGCAGTATAGACCCCCAAATTTTCCCTATCGAGGTGTTCCATTTCTGGACTATTTTGCTGCAATAGCACCCCCTTTCGCCCCCTTTGGGCAACAAGTTGGTCAACTCTGCTCGGAAAAAACTTCATTCTAAAAAACCCGAGCTAGGTTACTGGGCTTCTTGTCATCAGGCCGAGGTTGGGGACCCTCTCTCCCGCCTTCGCTTGGCCACACCTTCTTACTCAGGGGTACTCATGGAGAGCACCCTGTTCCTCTCTGTGAGCAGTGTCAAGTTCCATATCAAATAGCCACTTCTGTTGACTCCCCTTCTATCACGAGCAGCAGAATTTACCTCCAAAGTCGTTTTCTTTCTCCACTCTCTTTTTTCCCCTTCCCTTCTTGCTGAGGCCCCTCCTTTAATCCTGACTTCTCTTGATTCTTGAAAACGACTGTTTACCCCAAAACTCTGATGATATTTTTTTGCACTCCCCTCACCCCCGGGGTTCCCCCCTTGCCCCCTTTACCCTTTCACCATCCACTCCCCCGCTGTTATCCGAACCTGTTGCTCATCCACCCCCTTTTTGCCATTTTCCCCTCGTTCCCTCCTCCCTGCAGCGCTGTATAGTCCTTGTGGCTTAGGCTTCTTTTTGATTTTAATAATAACCCCTTTTCTACAAACTGGGTACTGGGGGACATGAAGCCCCCCATTTTGCCCATTGCCCCTTCCCAACAGTTTGCAAAGTGAGGGAAATGCCGGGAAAAATTGTGTTTAGTTGTATTTAGAACACACAACAGTCCTCCATCGTCAACATGGGCTTTTTAAGGGGAGTTCTACCAAGACCCCCTTACTCCTGGATACATAGTGTAATGCCTTTTCGAAATAACCCACTCAGTTATTGCCATATTTTTTTTTACCTTTAGAAACATATGACACAAATTGGAGGTATAAATTTTGGCCCCAAACCCACCCTTAGGCCTTCAAGGGGAATTATATCCTCCTTAAAAATTTTTCTAAGACATTTTTGTGTTCGGGTTAATAAGTCTCTCCCCGGGCTTTATCCAAGCTGAAGGTTCCCCCCCGGGGGGTTTTTCTGAGCGCAACACTTTTCTCCTTTCTATAAAAGATTTGGCCTCTAGTCGTTCTCCAATATTTGGTATCATTTTGTTGATGACTTCGCTATTGCCTTGCAGGCGCTGACTGTTTTCATTACATTTCTCTCCAGTACATCGACCGTGTTTTTCCCGTTGGGACTCCAACTGGTTTAAATTTTCCAGTACCAAAACTCCCCAAAATTTTCTTTCACTAACGCTCTGTCATCTCCCATCACCTTTAAACCTCAGTGGCACCCGTACCCTGACATGTATCAGGTTTAGGGGCCCCCTCTTTGATCTAGGTTATCCTGGAAAAACCCCACATTCCTCTCTGAAACAACTTGTCACAGCCGGGTGAACCTTCTTAAAACCCTTTCTCATCTTTTATGGGGAGCTGATCGTTGAACTCTCCTTCACCTACATTCCACCCTCATTTTATCGAAACTTGACTAGGGTTTGACCAGATCTATTCAGCTGCCTCTCCTGCTACTCTATCTAGCCTCAACCCTATTCATCACCAAGGATTACGTTTATGCCTTGGGCTTTTCGCTCTTCCCCTGTTGAGAGCCTCTATGCAGAAGCGAATGTTCCATCCTTATCTGATCGCCGTGATGCCCATTGCCTTCGCTACTATGTACGTTTTCATGATCTCCGCAATCCTTCCATTTATAGAATGGTCACCGATATTAGTAGACATTCTTTTTTTGTTCGCCGCAGCTTTTTTGCTCTGTCCCTTCTCTCTTTGCCTACATTCGCTCTAGTCTTCTCTTCAATTTCCACCTTTCTATGTTCCTTGTAGCATCTCACTTTCCCTACCCCCCTTGGAAATTCCAGCTGTTCGAGTCTTTTCTTTCTCACTCCCTTGCTGAAGCCAAACTGTCTAGGGTTTAGCTTCCCACTCTCTTTTTCTTGCCCTTCACTCCTAAATTCTCATACCATTGCAGTGTACACAGAGGGCTCTAAGTCTTCTGATGGCGTAGGATTCGCAGCAGTGTTTCCGGACAGCGTCGTACGAGGGCATTTACTATTTTCGGCTAGTATCTTTACTGCTGAATTGTATGCCTTTTCTTGCAGCACTTATCCATATTGCATCTCGCCTGTGTCATCATTTGTGGTTTCTCAGACTCCCTTATGCTTTACAGGCTATACAGAAATTTGATACACTTCACCCCTTAGCCCTCCGTATCCAACTTTGGCTACGCCACATCTCTACCAAGCATAAAGATATTTTTTTTGTTGGGTCCCTGTCATGTTGACGTACAGGGCAATGAACAGGCAGACACGCTGCACGGTCAGCAGTACATGACCTACCAGTTTCATATAGAGGTTTTTCCATTTATGGACTATTTTGCTGCAATATCTGCCCACCTTCACACCCATTGGCAACAACGTTGGTCTACTCTACTCGGTAACAAACTTCAATCTATTAAACCGAGTATAGGTTACTGGCCGTCTTCTTGTCACCAGTGCTGAGGTTGGGAGACTACTCTCCCCGTCTCCGCATTGGCCATACTTGTTTTACTCATGGAAAATCTCATGGAGAGGTGCCCGGCTCCTCTCTGTGAGAATTGTCAGGTTCCATTATCGGTCAGCCACGTTCTTTAGACTGCCCACTTTATCAACGAGCACGCAGAATTTACCTCCAACGTCGTCTTCACTCCGCTGCTCTCTCTTTCCCTTTCCCTTCTCGCTGATGGACCCACCTTTCATCCGTAATCTCTCATTGACTTTTTGACAACAACTGATTTCCCTTCACAAACTCTGATAATACCTTCAGCCCTTTCTACCTCGATCTCTTGCTACCCTCTACTCTGCACTATCCCCTGCCCGCTGTTTTCTGTAACCTACTGATCGCCCCTCCCCCCTTCTGCCGCCCAATACCCTCGCTTCCTTCCTACCCTGCAGCGCTGTATAGCCCTTGTGGTTAGCGCTTCTTTTTTTATTATAATAAATAATATGAGAGCCCCAAGGATATGAATTTTTTCAAGTGCTGCTTATAGCAGTTTTCAGCATTTGTATAAGTGCATCAATGGGAACATTTTTTTTTTTTCGGCTAAACCCAAAATTCAATTGCTAGACTTTCCTTGTAGCCTTTTACGCTTCTAGAACTTGAATCAACACGTCCACTTGCCGACTGCCGACAGGTTGACCTGAGGGCATTCATACTCGTATACTCAGCATTTACATTCATCAGTCGTCGTGCCCTTTTTAATCTTACTTGGTAACAAAGAGTTCTTCCCCAGCTGTGGGAAACTGACGTTGTTCTCCCTTTTTCATGGACCAGGTACTTCATGCCATGATGCCTCACACTGTCGTTCCATTGCTCTTACCAGTGCAGTTTGCAGGTTAAATGCAATGTCTAGTAAACAGACTTTAAATGGGGTATTTAGAGAGAATCTCTTCACTAGTCAATTTGGCTTTCGTGAGTTCCGCCCCAATATTGACCCATTACACCACTTAAATACCTAGTTCGTAATCCCTTTTGTTAGTAACCAGTCAGTTATTGCAGTCTTATTTATATCTTGAAAAGCAATATGACACTCCTTGGAGATGTAACATCTTGGCCCGAAGCCCATTCCTTAGGCCTCCTAGGCAATCTGCCATTCTTCCTTTAGCACTTCTTGTGTGAGAGCCCATTTCTGTGTTCGGGTTTTAGAATTTGCTTTCCCCAGACTTTGTCCAAGCTCAAGGTGCCCCTCAGGATGTGTCCTTAAAGCCACTTTTCTTTTTCTTTTTTATACTTGCTATAATGATCTGGCCTCTGTTCTTCCATCTAATATTTGGTTATCACTTTATGTCGATGACTTTGCTATAGCTTGTGTATGCCTTGATTTGTCGCCTAGTAGCAGCCTTACTCCAGAATGCTGTCAACCATTTTTCCCATTGGGCAACTATTCAGGGGTTTTTAAAATTTTTTGATGCTAAAATGCACCAAATTTAAACTTTCACCAGATGTGCTATTGTCTCTGATACTCCATTGTACCTGTACGGTTCCTGTATCCTGAACGTAATACAGTTAGATTTCTTGGCCTTCTTTTTGGTCCCCGGGCTGTCCTGGAAACCTCACATTACTTACCTGAAAGAAACTTGCCATAGCTGGCTGAACCTCCCTAAAACTCTCGCTCATCTTGTCGTGGGGGCGGATCGTCGAACACTCCTTCGATTTCATTCAGCCCTAACTTTATCGAAACTAGACTATGGCAACCAAATATATTCTGTGGCCTTTCCTGCAACTCTTTCTAACTTGAGCCAATGTGCAGAGGAGAAAGTTCCATCCCTTGAACGATCGCCGTGATGCTCAGGGGCTCTGCTATTTGTCCGTTCTCATGACCTTCACAAACCACCTTCGTACAGGATAGTAACGGACGTTAGTAGGGTCCATTATTTGTTCGCCACCCCTGTTTATTTCTCTTTTCTCTTCGTCTTCACTCGCTCTTGTTTTCTCTTTAATTGCCCCATTTATATATTCGTCTACCATCTATTTTTCTCTTCCTCCTTCAGAAGTTCTGACAGTTCAAGTCTTTTTCTTCCCCATGCTGTGCACGAAGGCTAAAATACGTACAGCTGCTTCTCGATCCCCCTTTTTTAACCACTTCCGGTCTCATTCTCATACCTTTGCAGTTTACACTGATGGTTCTAAATCTTTAGATGGTGTCGAGTTTGCAGCAGTGATCCCGGACAGGGTTGTACGAGGTCATTTACTAGACGGCTAGCATTTTCACAGGTGAACTATATGCATTTCTCAGCGGTTTATATTTATACCGTGTAGGCCTCCTCAACATTCGTGTTAGCTTCAGATTTCTTTTCTGTTGGACTGCCCACTTTATCAACGAGCACGCAGAATTTACCTCCATCGTCATCTTCACTCCCCTGCTCTCTCTTTAAACCCTTTCCCCTTTTCACTGATGGACCCACCTTTCATCCGGACTCTCTCATTGACTTTTTGACAACAACGACTGACTTCACAAATTCGATCCTTCAGCCCTTTCTACCCCAATCTCTTGCTACCCTCTACCCCCGTACTATCCCCTTTCCCCGCTGTTTCTGTAACCTACTGATCATCCCTCCTCCCTTCTGCCGCCCAATACCCTCGCTTCCTTCCCTACCCTGCAGCGCTGTATAGCCCTTGTGGCTTAGCGCTTCTTTTTGAGTATAATAATCAGATTTCTTTATTGCTTTGCAAGCTATTAAAAATTTTTAATTCGCTTCATCCCCCGGGTTTTTCTTATGCAACTTTGGTTGCACCGCATTCTAGCAAAAACAAAAATCGTTTTTCTGTTTGGGTCCCTGGTCATGTTGATGTTCAGGGCAACATCCTGGTGGACCTGGCTGTGCGGTGAGCGGTACATGATCTATTTTCATATGGAGGCATTCCACTCAGACTATTATGCGTAATAACTGGCCATCTTTGCAACCATTGGCAGCAACATTGGTCTGAGTTGATTGATAACAAAATTACATTCTATCAAGCTGGGAATTAGGATTCTGTTTTATTGAAGTCATGGTTGAGGGGGACTACGCTTTTCCGTCTTCCCATCAGGGACTCGGGTCTCGCTAATGGGTATGTCACGGAAGGCGGCCATTTCCACTCGAAAATTATCAGGTTCCAATTCAGTTTGCCATATTCTATTGGACTGTTCCTGTTTACCAGTGAGCACGCAGAATTTACCTCCGACATCATCACTGCTCTAACACCCTTACTTTATCTCCCCTTCTCGCTGACGGCCCCACCTTTGACACAGACTCACTCTCTGACTTTTTGACAGCAACAGATTTATTACACAACCTTTTTATTATACTTCCTTTAGCACTTCTCACAGCCCTTACTATATCTCTTGTTATACTTTCCACCTCGCTAGTCTCAGATTAATGTTGTATGGACCCTTGTGGGTTTAGTGCTGAATTATGATTATAAACGATACCACGGGGGGGGTTTGAACCCGCGGTCAAGAGTCTCAAAAATCCAGATGGTCTGGAGTTTTGAGATTCTTTGACTGGGGGGTTCAAACCCCACCCTGGTATGGTTTTGTTTGCAATCGTGTCATTACGATTTCGTGAGCTATGATTATAATAAGTAGATCCTTATGGGGGTTTAGCACTTAGTTATGATAATATAAAAATAATTTAGTTACAATAAATCTGCCCACTCACAATTGGCAAATATATTGGGTAAGAGTAACTGTCCTAATGGTTATAATCATAATCATAAATTTTAAAGAGGTGGAGTGGTAAGGCAGCAGAAGTCTTGGGTCCCGATGACCCCAAAAACTCCAGCTGTGGGTCACCACTCTTGGTCTGAGAATTAGACCTATCGGTCTTCCTCAGACCGAACCTAATTACCCCCCAATCTCCCCTCCCCTATCCCATCCTCCCCTTTTTCCTTTCCCCCTCCTCCTCCCCACTCCTCCCTTTTGCCCTTCCTCTTTTTCCTTTGGATTTCTCCCACAGGCGCGCTAGTTCCTAGGGAGAGAAAGGATACCGGGGTCCATCCCATTCCGTTGAGGTTCTTAGCGGTGGTGTAGTTTGCCGTGGGAATCTGGATCGCCTGGGGTGTCCCGATCCCCCTCCGGTTATCCCGGAGTAGCTTTGGGTGTCTTTCGGCGAACGAGTGTATCTCTGGAAAGCACCTTTGGATTCGGGGGTGGTGGCCAAAGGAGGTATGCTTGGTGGATTCCCGGCGCCCTCTCTTTTGTCCACCGAGGTAGCTCGGCGATGTGAGGTTGCTATCCGGATTGTTAGTTTACTAGCATGATGGGTAGGGTATGGCACGGGTTTCCCTGCTGCATCGCGTACTTGCGGTGCTGGTCCCCTTTTTTTTTTTTTTTTTTTCTTTTTTTTTTCTTTTTTCTTTTTTTTTCTTAAAACAAAAAAAAGAAATAATAACCATGGCAGCCTAGTCCATGACCTGGTAACCCGGGTTCTTGATACCGCACCCCGTTCTGACCCGCCTCGTCTTTGGACCACTCTTCAACATTCCTCATGCCTCTGTACCTATTGCCGGTTGCCCGTTTCCTCCCCCGCCCCTTCAGGTACTGAGGCCTCGACTGACTCCTTCGATTTATCGGACCTTCGCTCTCCTCTGACTATGCTTCCGGCCTCTCCCTCTACGGTGTGGCAATTTTCAAATCGCCGACCCTTCCACGTCGGACCAACTCTGGTCCCACGCCCCAAACGTCAACGACAATTACCTGCCCGATGTACTTCTCCACCTTCTCGTTCTTCTCAGAAACGATCGACACGTCCCTTTACTACCTTTCCACGCTCAGTTTCAGACTGAACAGTGGACTAAATTCTTCACTTTAAAGACCAACCCTTCCTCTACTGCCATCTTTCTGACCATAGTATTGGCAAGGCACTCCTACGCCATGTTGGTAAAGATATTTCTTTTCATGCTCTTAAGAGCGGTACGTGCATCATTACCGTACAGAATGCTACCCAGGCTCATGAGCTCTCTCGTCTTTCCCATATCGATACTGTTCTGTCACTCTTGAAAAACATCATTCCCTCAATTCTTGTAGTGGACCGTCATCTGCCCTTTCCTAGTTCAACAAAATTCCAGACATATGGCACCGACATTCTAGAACACTGGAACTCCAAGAAACTCCCAATCCTCAAGGTTTGACACTTACGTTCTTCCTGCCGTGGGGAGACATACCCCAGCAATGTGGCTCGTTTAACTTTTGACAGCCGAGAACTCCCATCCTCGGGTTTTTATAGCAGGACATCGGTTACAAGTTCGAAAGGTTTATCCCTACACCACAACAGTGTAGAAATTGCTGGCGATTTGGCCATCCAGCAAAATATTGCAGATCTTCGCCGAAAGCCCAGTCTGTGGTGCCGGTGACCATTCTAATACGTCGTGCAATCGATCTCCCTTTTGCCTTAACTGTCATGAGGCTCACCCTTCGTACTCTCGCCATTGGGTCAGGTCTATTTAAACGAGCGGGAAATCCGTTACCTCAAAGAGACAGAAGGTCTCCCTTATGCCATGGCAGTTTCTCATCTCCGCCTCCAAGGGAGACTCCCACGTGTTTCTTATTCCCGTGTTTCAAAACGTCCCCCCACTTCTAGTATCCCATCTTCTACACCCACCTCTGTGGTTACCTCTCCCATAATCACTCCTGTATCTAATCCTTTTGCTGTCCTCGGCTCAGACGTCCCTACTTCAACGCCTCAGTCTAATCTCGCTTCTTCGAGTTCTCTCTCACAAGCCTCAGTATCGACGAGACCTCGTACGACACCTCCTCCCAATCGTCCCTCTACTTCTCAAAAGTCAAAAAAAGGTCCGGTAACACCTCCTACCCATCTTCCACCTCCTCATTTTACCCTCCCTGTCTCTGTCCCTAGTTCTTCCCCTCTCACTGGCTCAGTTACAAGTGCAGAGGTTCACCCTCCTCCTCGTAATGTACCTTCCTCCCCTGTTCCCTCCCAAGTTTCTTCCTCTTCTGCCACCCCCCAGGTTCCTGCCTCTTCTGTCCCCTGCCACGCTTCTCCAGTTCCCTCCACCCTTTCGCCCCCCCCTACCTTGGTACAGTCCAATACAGTTCAAATCTTTACTCATCCTCCCCCTACCATTCCCAATATTGTCTCCCATACGACATCTCTGAATTCCGAAACACTTGAAGCAATCTCTGAATATATTGCAGAGACCAAACCATCAATGGACACTGGGTCCACCTTCCGCTCTTTCTCTCTCCTCTGCTCCATCTGCGCAACTCCTTTCTTCACAGCGCACCGTTCCTTCGCTGCTTGAACATTTTCCACTGCCTCCGCATGTGGACTTTTCTAACCCTTCTAGTCCGTAGGAACCCTTACCTGCGGATTTCAAGTATCTTTATCATGGCCTATTTACAGTGGAATATACCGGCCTCAGGGGTAATCGGGGTGAGCTTCAGAGTTACTCTCCCAGTTTTGCCCCTGTTGGTGTTTGCTTACAGGAACCAAAATTAACACTCTGCTGTTATTTCTCACATCTCAGGCTATAATTTATTGTATTCTTCAGATCCTTTTCCTGATGGGACCTTTAATGAAAGTGCCCTTCTTCTTCCGCACTGATATTCCGTAAACCATCAGCTATTTGTTCGTACTTCGCTGCATTACACAGCAGCCCGTATCCACTTACATAGGTGGTATACGCTCTGTTCTTTATATCTCTCTCCTTCTCGTGCATTATCTGTTCCGGATTTTGCCTTCCTTGTTCGTCATTACCGCCACCGATTCTGTTGGTGATTTAATGCCCACCATTTCCTCTGGGGGGGGTCCCCACTGTGATTCCCGTGGAATTCAGTTAGAGGCTTTTCTTGCCACCCACCCCCTCCATGTTTTAAATACAGGTACTCGCACCCATTTTGATCCTCGGACTCATACTCTCTCTTGCATCGATCTCTCAGTTTCCCTCTTCCTCCGCCGCTTTAGACTTCACTTGGTCTGTTCTCCCGGACTTACATAAACAGTGATCATTTCCCAATCATTTTTATTTCCCCCCTTCATATTCGCCACCTCTTCGAAACCCACGGCTGGCAATTTAATCGGGCATATTGGAACCTTTCCCTCAAAACCTAACTGTTTTTAAAGAGGTTCCTTCTTCGTCCTCCATCGATGAGCTTTTACACCTCTTCTCGTCCTCCGTTTTTAACCGAGCTTCTCATTCTATACCCCAAAACTTCGGGCAGGCATTCTCAGAAATGCGTGCCTTGGTGTCTCCTGCTTGTGCTCGGCAGTACGTTTGAAACGCGCTGCAGGGGGCAGGACCGGTACAATAGAACCACAGAGCGACTCCTTGATTTTAAACAGAAGCGTGGAATCGCTCGCCGTGTCATCCGTGACGCTAAACGCACTTGCTGGCGAGATTATGTCTCCACCATCACCTCTGCTTCCTCTATGAGTGCGTCTGGAAAAAAAGTACAAAAACTGAGTGGTAAATATTCTCCTGACCCGATTTCCTGTTCGGGGCGGGTTGCCGGTGTTGATATAGCAAACCCACTAGATGTTGCCAATGAAATTGGCAATCATCGGGTTTCCGTATTTCTCAGGGACTCCATCTACGCCCCTCATTTCTTTCCTCAAAGTCTGCCAGAGAGTTGGGCACCCTTGGACTTTTCTTCTCTCAGAGAAGAACAGAAATAATGTCCCTTTTTTACACTTCAAGAACGGGAGGCAACACTCTCAGCTTGTCGATCATCGGCAGCTGGGCCGACGACATTCATATTCGTATGCTACAACATTTACATCAGTCAGCCCTTGCAGTCCTATTACGCCTTTACAATCTTATTTGGTCAAAAGGAGTTCTTCCACAGCTGTGGAATTCCGCCATTGTTCTCCCTTTCCGCAAACCAGGCACTACGGGAAAACAAACCCTCCCACTATCGTCCATTGCTCTTACCAGTGCAGTTTGCAAAGTAATGGAACGCCTAGTAAATAGACGTTTAGTATGGTATTTAGAGACACACAACAGCCCTCTCCACTCGTCAATATGGCTTTCGAAAGGGGACGTTCTACCATAGCCCCTTACTACGCTTGGATACGTATGTTCGTAATGCCTTTTGTGAATAACCACTCAGTTATTGCCATATTTTTTTGACCTTGAGAAAGCATATGACACAACTTGGAGGTATAATATTTTAGCCCAACCCACTCCTTAGGCCTTCAGGCAATCTACCATCCTTCCTTAAGAACTTTTTAACTGACAAAGGGATTTCCGTGTTCGGGTTAAAATGTGCTCTCCCGGACTTTAAACCAAGCTGAAGGTGTCCCCCAGGGATGTGTTCTGAGCACAACACTTTTTCTCCTTGCTATTAATGATTTGGCCTCTAGTCTTCCATCAAATATTTGGTCATCACTCTATGTTTTATGACTTTGCTATTGCCTGTGCAGGCGCTGACTGTCACCTTATTACAGTTTCTCCCCCAACATGCAGTCGACCGTGTTTCCAATTGGGCCACCACACGTGGGTTTTAAATTTTCCAGCACTAAAACCCACCAAATCACTTTCACTAGACCCTCTGTCATCTCCGATCATCCTTTGTACCTCTATGGCTCCCGTATCCCTGAACGTGATACAAATCAAGTTTCTGGGCCTCCTCTTTGATCGTAGGGTTTTCCTGGAAACCTCACATTACCTCTCTGAAGGCAACTTGTCACAGCCGGGTGAACCTTCTTTAAAAACCCTTGCCATCTTTCGTGGGGAGCTGATCGTCGAACCCTCCTTCGCCTACATTCCCCCTTATTTTATCGAAACTTTTATTTTGGTGACCAGATCTATTCAGGGGGCATCTCCTGCTACTCTCTCTAGCCCCTTTAACCCATTCATCACCCAAAGGGTTACGTTTATGCCTTGGTGCTTTTCCCCTCTTTCCCCTGTCGAGAAACCTCTATGCAGAAGCGAAAAGTTCCATCCTTTTCCGATCGCCGTGATGCCCATTGCCTGTGCTACTAAAAAACGTCTCATGATCTCCGCAATCCTTCCTTTTATAGAATGGTCACTGATATTAGTAAACATTCTTTATTTGTTCGCCGCCCCGTTTACTCCGTCCCTTCTCTCTCGCCTTCATTCGCACTGTCTTCTCTTCAACTACCACCTTTCTATGTAAAATGTAGCATCTCACTTTTCCCTACCCCCCCGGGAAGTTCCAGCTGTTCGAGTCTGTTTTTCTCCCTCCCTTGCTCGAAAGCCCAACTGTCTACGGTCGCTTCCCGCTCTCTTTTTCTTGACCACTTTCACTCTCATTCTCATGCCATTGCTGTGTACACAGATGGCTCTACGTCTTCTGACGGTGTAGGATTCGCAACAGTGTTTCCGGACAGCATTGTACAAGGGCATTTACTATCTTCGGCTAGTATTTTTACTGCTGAATTATATGCCATCCTTACAGCACTTATCTGTATTGCATCTAGCCTGTGTCCCTCCCTTTTGGTTGTCTCAGACTCCCTTAATGCTTTACAGGCTATACAAAAATTGATACACCTCACCCCTTTTGTCCTCCGTATCCAACTTTGGCTACGCCGCATCTTTTTCCAAGCATAAAGATATTGTTTTTTGTTGGGTCCCTGGTCATGTTGACGTACAGGGCAATGAACAGGCAGGGCACTGCTGCGGGGGTCAGCAGTACATGACCTACCAGTTTCTTATAGAGGTATTCCATTTACGACTATTTTGCTGCAATATCTTCCCACCTTCACACCCGTTGGCAACAACGTTGGGCTACTATGCTCGGCAACAAACTTCAGTCTATTAAACCGAGTATAGGTTACTGGCCGTCTTATCACCAGTGTCGAGGTTGGGAGACTACTCTCTCCCGTCTTCGCATTGGCCATACTCGTCTTACTCATGGATATCTCATGGAGAGGCGTCTGTTCCTCTCTGTGAGAATTGCCAAGCTCCATTATCATCAGCCACATTCTGTTGGACTGCCCACTTTATCAACGAGCACGCAGAATTTACCTCCAACGTCGTCTTCGCTCCGCTGCTCTCTCTTTACCTTCCCTTCTCGCTGATGGACCCCCTTTCATTCCGGGCTCTCTCATTGACTTTTTGACAACGACTGACTGACTTCACAAATTCTGATACCTTCAGCCCTTTCTACTTCAATCTCTTGCTACCTTCTACCC
>NC_069472.1:28435450-28549117 GCF_026875155.1 Cherax quadricarinatus
AAAAGAAGCGCTAGCACAGGGCTATACAGCGCTGCAGGGTAGGGAAGGAAGCAAGGAATTGGATGGCAGAAGGGAGGGGGGATGATCAGCAGGTTACAGAAAACAGCGGGGCAGGGGATAGTACGGGGGTAGAAGGTAGCAAGAGATTGAGGTAGAAAGGGCTGAAGGTATCAGAATTTGTGAAGTCAGTCAGTCGTTGTCAAAAAGTCAATGAGAGAGTCCGGATGAAAGGTGGGTCCATCAGCGAGAAGGGAAGGTAAAGAGAGAGCAGCGGAGCGAAGACGACGACAGAGGTAAATTCGTTGATAAAGTGGGCAGTCCAACAGAATGTGGCTGACTGATAATGGAGCTTGGCAATTCTCACAGAGAGGAGCAAGACGCCTCTCCATGAGATATCCATGAGTAAGACGAGTATGGCCAATGCGAAGACGGGAGAGAGTAGTCTCCCAACCTCGACACTGGTGATAAGAAGACGGCCAGTAACCTATACTCAGTTTAATAGACTGAAGTTTGTTGCCGAGCATAGTAGACCAACGTTGTTGCCAACGGGTGTGAAGGTGGGAAGATATTGCAGCAAAATAGTCCATAAATGGAATACCTCTATAAGAAACTGGTAGGTCATGTACTGCTGACTGCGCAGCAGTGTCTTCCTGTTCATTGCCCTGTATGTCAACATGACCAGGGACCCAACAAAAAACAATATCTTTATGCTTGGTAAAGATGCGGCGTAGCCAAAGTTGGATACGGAGGACTAAGGGGTGAGGTGTATCAAATTTTTGTATAGCTTGTAAAGCACTAAGGGAGTCTGAGACAACCACAAATGATGACACAGGCATAGATGCAATACGGATAAGTGCTGTAAGGATGGCATATAATTCAGCAGTAAAAATACTAGCCGAAGATAGTAAATGCCCTTGTACGACGCTGTCCGGAAACACTGCTGCGAATCCTACGCTGTCAGAAGACTTAGAGCCATCTGTGTACACAGCAATGGCATGAGAATGAGAGTGAAAGTGGTCAAGAAAAAGAGAGCGGGAAGCGACCGTAGACAGTTGGGCTTTCGAGCAAGGGAGGGAGAAAGAACAGACTCGAACAGCTGGAACTTCCCAGGGGGGTAGGGAAAAAGTGAGATGCTACATGTACATAGAAAGGTGGTAGTTGAAGAGAAGACAAGAGCGAATGAAGGCGAAGAGAGAAGGGACGGAGTAAACAGGGGCGGCAAACAAATAAAGAATGTCTACTAATATCAGTGACCATTCTATAAATGGAAGGATTGCGGAGATCATGAGAGCATACATAGTAGCGCAGGCAATGGGCATCACGGCGATCGGATAAGGATGGAACGTTCGCTTCTGCATAGAGGCTCTCGACAGGGGAAGAGCGGAAAGCACCAAGGCATAACCGTAATCCTTGGTGATGAATGGGGTTAAGGCTAGAGAGAGTAGCAGGAGATGCCGCTGAATAGATCTGGTCACCATAATCAAGTTTCGATAAAATAAGGGTGGAATGTAGGCGAGCCATAGAGGTACAAAGGATGATCGGAGATGACAGAGCGTCTAGTGAAAGTGATTTGGTGGGTTTTAGTGCTGGAAAATTTAAACCCATGTGTGGTGGCCCAATTGGAAACACGGTCGACTGCATGTTGGAGAGAAACTGTAAGGAGGTGACAGTCAGCGCCTGCACAGGCAATAGCAAAGTCATCAACATAGAGTGATGACCAAATATTTGATGGAAGACTAGAGGCCAAATCATTAATAGCAAGGAGAAAAAGTGTTGTGCTCAGAACACATCCCTGGGGGACACCTTCAGCTTGGATAAAGTCCGGGGAGAGGCACATTATTAACCCGAACACGGAAATGCCTGTCAGTTAAAAAGTTCTTAAGGAAGGATGGTAGATTGCCTCGAAGGCCTAAGGAGTGGGCTGGGCTAAATATTATACCTCCAAGTTGTGTCATATGCCTTCTCAAGGTCAAAAAATATGGCAATAACTGAGTGGTTATTCGCAAAGGCATTACGAACATACGTATCCAAGCGTAGTAAGGGGTCTATGGTAGAACGTCCCTTACGAAAGCCATATTGACGAGTGGAGAGACTGTTGTGTGTCTCTAAATACCACACTAAACATCTATTTACTAGGCGTTCCATTACTTTGCAAACTGCACTGGTAAGAGCAATGGGACGATAGTGGGAGGTTTCATGTCCCGTAGTGCCTGGTTTGCGGAAAGGGAGAACAATGGCGGATTTCCACAGCTGTGGAAGAACTCTTTGTAACCAAATAAGATTGTAAAGGCGTAATAGGACTGCAAGGGCTGACTGATGTAAATGTTGTAGCATACGAATATGAATGTCGTGGGCCCAGCTGCCGATGATCGACAAAGCTGAGAGTGTTGCCTCCAGTTCTTGAAGTGTAAAAGGCACATTATACTGTTCTTCTCTGAGAGAAGAAAAGTCCAAGGGTGCTAACTCTCTGGCAGACTTTGAGGAAAGAAATGAGGGGCATAGATGGAGTCCCTGAGAAATACGGACCAGATGATTGCCAATTTCATTGGCAACATCTAGTGGGTTTGCTATATCAACACCGGCAACCCGCAGAACAGGAGCCGGGTCAGGAGAATATTTACCACTCAGTTTTCGTACTTTTTTCCAGACTGCACTCATAGAGGAAGCAGAGGTGATGGTGGAGACATAATCTCGCCAGCAAGTGCGTTTAGCGTCACGGATGACACGGCGAGCGATCGCACGCTTCTCTTTAAAATCAAGGAGTCGCTCTGTGGTTCTATTGTACCGGTACCTGCTCCATGCAGCGCGTTTCAAACGTACTGCACGAGCACAAGCAGGAGACCACCAAGGCACGCATTTCTGAGAATGCCTGCCCGAAGTTTGGGGTATAGAATGAGAAGCTGCGGTGAAAACGGAGGACGAGAAGAGGTGTAAAGCATCGATGGAGGACGAAGAAGGAACCTCTTTAAAAACAGTTAGGTGTGAGTAAAGGTTCCAATTTGCCCGATTAAATTGCCAGCGTGGGGTGCGAAGAGGTGGCGAATATGAAGGGGAAAGTAAGAATGATTGGGAAATGATCACTGTCATGTAAGTCGGGAGAACAGACCAAGTGAAGTCTAATGCGGCGGAGGAAGAGCAGATTGAGAGATCGATGCAAGAGAGAGTATGAGTCCGAGGATCAAAATGGGTGTGAGTACCTGTATTTAAAACAATGGAGGGGGTGGGTGGCAAGAAAAGCCTCTAACTGAATTCCACGGGAATCACAGTGAGACCCCCCCCAGAGGAAATGGTGGGCATTAAAATCACCAAGTAACAGAATCGGTGGCGGTAATGACGAAACAAGGAAGGCAAAATCCGGAATAGATAATGCCCGAGAAGGAGAGAGATATAAAGAACAGAGCGTATACCACCTATGTAAGTGGATACGGGCTGCTGTGTAATGCAGCGAAGTACGAACAAATAGCTGATGGTACGGAATATCAGTGCGGAGAAGAAGGGCACTTTCATTAAAGGTCCCATCAGGAAAAGGATCTGAAGAATACAATAAATTATACCTGAGATGTGAGAAATAACAGCAGAGTGTAATTTTGGTTCCTGTAAGCAAACACCAACAGGGGCAAACTGGAAGAGCAACATCTGAAGCTCACCCCGATTACACCTGAGGCCGCGTATATTCCACTGTAAATAGGCCATGATTGGCAATGATAAAGATACTTGAAATCCGCAGGTAAGGGTTCCTACGGACTAGAAGGGTTAGAAAAGTCCACATGCGGAGGCAGTGGAAAATGTTCAAGCAGCGAAGGAACGGTGCGCTGTGAAGAAAGGAGTTGCGCAGATGGAGCAGAGGAGAGAGAAAGAGCGGAAGGTGGATCAGTGTCCATTGATGGTTTGGTCTCTGCAATATATTCAGAGATTGCTTCAAGTGTTTCGGAATTCAGAGATGTCGTATGGGAGACAATATTGGGAATGGTAGGGGGAGGATGAGTAAAGATTGGAACTGTATTGGACTGTACCAAGGTAGGGGGGGGCGAAAGGGTGGAGGGAACTGGAGAAGCGTGGCAGGGGACAGAAGAGGCAGGAACCTGGGAGGTGGCAGAAGAGGAAGAAACTTGGGAGGGAACAGGGGAGGAAGGTACATTACGAGGAGGAGGGTGAACCTCTGCACTTGTAACTGAGCCAGTGAGAGGGGAAGAACTAGGGACAGAGACAGGGAGGGTAAAATGAGGTGGTGGAAGATGGGTAGGAGGTGGTACCGGACCTTTTTTTGACTTTTGAGAAGTAGAGGGACGATTGGGAGGAGGTGTCGTACGAGGTCTCGTCGATACTGAGGCTTGTGAGAGAGAACTCGAAGAAGCGAGATTAGACTGAGGTGTTGAAGTAGGGACGTCTGAGCCAAGGACAGCAAAAGGATTAGATACAGGAGTGATTATGGGAGAGGTAACCACAGAGGTGGGTGTAGAAGATGGGATACTAGAAGTGGGGGGACGTTTTGAAACACGGGAATAAGAAAACACGTGGGAGTCTCCTTGGAGGCGGAGATGAGAAATTGCCATGGCATAAGGGAGACCTTCTGTCTCTTTGAGGTAACGAATTTCCCGCTCGTTTAAATAGACCTGACAACGGCGAGAGTACGAAGGGTGAGCCTCATGACAGTTAAGGCAAGAGGGAGACCGATTGCAAGATGTATTAGAATGGTCATCGGCACCACAGACTGGGCATTCGGCGATAGATCTGCAATATTTCGCTGGATGGCCAAATCGCCAGCAATTTCTACACTGTTGTGGTGTAGGGATCACCTTTCGAACTTGTAACCGATGTCCTGCTATATAAACTGAGGATGGGAGTTCTCGGCTGTCAAAAGTTAAACGAGCCACATTGCTAGGGTATCGTCTCCGCCCACGGGCAGGAAGAACGTAAGTGTCTACCTTGAGGATTGGGAGATCTTGGAATTCCAGCTGTTCTAGAATGTCGGTGCCACATGTCTGGAAATTTTGTTGAACTATGGTATGGGGCAGAATGACGGTACCACTACAAGAATTGAGGGAATGATGTTTTTCAAGAGTGACAGGAACAGTATCGATATGGGAAAGACGAGAGAGCTCATGAGCCTGGGTAGCATTCTGTACGGTAATGATGCGCGTACCGCTCTTAAGAGCATGAAAAGAAATATCTTTACCAACATGGCGTAGGAGTGCCTTGCCAATACTATGGTCAGAAAGATAGGCAGTAGAGGAAGTTGGTCGTAAAGTGAAGAATTTAGTCCACTGTTCAGTCTGAAACTGAGCGTGGAAAGGTAGTGAAGGGCGTGTCAATCGTTTCTGAGAAGAACGAGAAGGTGGAGAAGTATCATCAGCAGGTAATTGTCGTTGACGTTTAGGCGTGGGACCAGAGTTGGTCCAACGTGTAACGGGTCGGCGATTTGAAAATTGCCGCACCGTAGAGGGAGAGGCCGGAAGCATAGTCAGAGGAGAGCGAAGGTCCGATAAATCGAAGGAGTCAGTCGAGGCCTCAGTACCTGAAGCGGGTGAGGAAACAGCACCGGCAATAGGTACAGAGGCATGAGGAATGTCTGAAGAGTGGTCCAAAGACGAGGCGGGGTCAGAACGGGGTGCGGTATCAAGAAGGGGCCCGGGGGTACCAGGTTCATGCACTAGGGCTGCCATGGTTAGGTTACTTCTTTCTTTTTGTTTTTAAGAAAAAAAAGAAAGAAGAAAAGAAAATAAAAATAAAAAAAAGAAAAAAAAAAGGGGAAACCGGGGAGGGATAGGTCCTAGGAGGAATGAAAGGGCCAGAAATCTCCCTCCGCGCCCAAGAGGACCTCAGCACCGCAAGTAGCGCAGATGCAGCATGGAACCCGTGCCATACCCTACCCATCATGCTAGTAAACTAACAATCCAGGATAGCAACCTCACATCTGCCGAGCTACCTCGGTGGACAAAAGAGAGGGCGGCCGGATATCCGCCACAAAGCATACCTCCTTCGGCCACCACCCCCAGAATCCGAAAGGTGGCTTCCAGAGATACACTCGTTGCCCGAAAGACACCCAAAGCTACTCCGGGGTACCGGAGAGGGATCGGGACATCCCCAGGCGATCCAGATTCCACGGCAAACTATGCCACCGCTAAGAACCTCAACGGAATGGGATGGACCCCGGTATCCTTTCTCCTACCTAGGAACTAGCGCGCCTGTGGGAGAAATCCCAAAGGACAAAAAGAGGAAGGGCAAAAGGGAGGAGTGGGGAGGAGGAGGAGGAAAGGAAAAAGGGGAGGATGGGGAGGATGGGATAGGGGAGGGGAGATTGGGGGGTAATTAGGTTCGGTCTGAGGAAGAAGACCGATAGGTCTAATTCCTCAGACCAAGAGCCTCTTCACCACGCCAAGGAGCCCCCCTTGAAGAGGGTATCCTGGAGTAGCTTTGGGTGTCTTTCGGGCGACGGGTGTATCTCTGGAAGCCACCTTTTGGATTCCGGGGGTGGTGGCCGAAGGAGGTATGCTTTGTGGCGGATATCCGGCCGCCCTCTCTTTTGTCCACCGAGGTAGCTTGGCAGATGTGAGGTTGCTATCCCGGATTGCTGGTTTACTGGCATGAAGGGTAGGGTATGGCACGGGTTCCATGCTGCATCTGCGCTACTAGTGGTGCTGAGGTCCTCTTGGGCGCGGAGGGAGATTTCCGGCCCTTTCATTCCTCCTGGGAACTATTCCTCCCCGCTCCCCCCTTTTTTTCTTTTTTTTATTTTTATTTTCTTTTCTTCTTTCTTTTTTTTCTTAAAAACAAAAAGCAAAGGAGTAACCTAACCATGGCAGCCCTAGTCCATGAACCCACTACCCCCGGGCCCCTTCTTGATACCGCACCCCATTCTGACCCTGCCTTGTGTTTAGACCACTCTTCGGACACTCCTGATGCCCCTGTACCTCTTGCTGGTGCTGTTTCCTCACCCGCTTCAGGTACCGGGGCTTCGACTGACTCCTTCGATTTGTCTGAACTCCGCTCTCCTTTGACTATGCTTCCGGCTTCACCCTCTATGGTATGGCAATTTTCGAATCGCCCGCCCATTTCACGCCGGACCAACTCCAGTCCTACTCCTAAACGCCAACGTCAATCTCCTGATGATGCTCCTTCGTTACTTCCCATTCTACTCGGAAAAGATCGACACGTCATGCACTCCCTCTCCACGCCTCAGTTTCGGGACACACAATGGACTAAATTCTTTACTTTAAGACCAAACCTTCTTCTGCCTCCTTTCTGGTAAACGATTGTATTGGGACAAAGCGCTCCTCCTGCGTCATGTTGGTAGAGATATTTATTTTCATGCTCTCAAATGTGCGGTATGTGCATCGTCACTGTCCAGAATGCTACCCAAGCTCATGATCTTTCTCTCCTTTCGAATATCGTACTAATCTATCACTATTGAAAAAACATCTTTCTCTCAATTCTTGTAGTGGTACTGTCATTCTGGCCCCATACCATAGTCCACAGAATTTCGTCATGTGCAATGACATTTTTGAACAGCTGAACTCCAGATTTTTCATACAGGATTCTCCCAATCCTCAAAGTAGACACTTTATGTCCTTCCTGCCCGGGGGCGGAGACGTGTCCTTGCAATGTAGCTGTTTTTATTTTGACAGCTGAGAAAACTCCCGTCCTCTGTATATGTCGCGGACATAGGTTACAAGTTCAAAGGTGATACCCTACACCGCAACAATGTAGAAATTCTGGTGTTTTGGTCACCCAGCGGAATTATGCAGATCTATGGCCAAATGCCCAGTCTGTGGTGCGACGACCATTTCTAATACATCTTGCAGTAACCTACATCTTGCCTTTATTGTAATGAAGCTCACCCTTCGTACTCCCGCCGTTGCCAAGGTCTACTTAAAATGAACGTGAAAATCCATTGCCTCAAGAGGCAGAAGGTCTCCCTTTATGCTAAGGCAGTACTCATCTCCGCCTCCAAGGGAGGGATACCCGTTTTCTGATTCTCGTGTTTCCAAACATCCCCCCACCTTCTGGTGGTACCCATCTTCTGACAGCCTCTCTGTTGTTACCCCTCCATAGCCACTACGGCATCTAATCTTTTGCTGTCTTGGTCTGACGTCCCGACTACAACTCCAGTTGTTCTCACATTCTTCGCGTCCTTCCTCACAAGCCCAGTATCGACAAGACTGGTACGACACCTCAATCACAATCGCCCCTCTTCTCAGACGTCCAAAAAATCCAACATTGCTCAAATCTTCTTTGCCCCTTCTTCCTTCTTCCACCTCCACACTTTACTTTCCTGTCTCTGTACCTAGTTCTTCCCCTCTCTCTGGCTCTATTACAAGTGTGGAGATTCACCCTCCTCCTATCTATGCCTTCACCCCCCGTCCATCTAAGTTTCTGCCACCTCCAGGTTTCTGCATCTTCTGTCCCCCCCCACACTTCATCTCCCGTCCCTTACACTTTCTCCCTCCCCCTCTACTGTGGTACAGTCATTAGTGTCCCAATCTACTCACCTTCCTCCTTCTATCTCCAATATGGTCTCTATCATACATCTTGAATCAGAAACACTTGAAGGCCATTTCATGAATATATTGCTGGAGACTAAACCTTCAAGGGACATGATTCACTTCCTGTTCCTTCTTTCCCTCTCCTCCATTTCGCACGCTCCGTTCCTTTCGCTGCTTGAACGTTTCCAATGCACCACACGTTACTTTCTAACCCCTCTAGGTTCGTAGGTGCCTTTACCTACTGATTCCTGGTATGTTCTTCATCGCCATTTTATGGCCTATTTACAGTGGAATATCGCGGCCTCAGGGGTAATCGGGGTGAGCTTCAGATGTTGCTTTCCAGGTTTTCCCGTGTTGGTGCTTTGCTTACAAGAACCAAAATTACACTCGGCTTGTTTTCCAACCTATCTCAGCGCTATAGTTTATTGTATTCTTCGGATTCCTTTTCTCAGATGGGACCTTTAATGAATGTGCCTTCTACGCAATGATATTCTTACTGTCAACTATTTGTCCATACCTCGTGCATTACACTGCAGCCCGTTATCCCTTGGATAAGTGGTTTACAATATGTTCTTTATATCTCTCTCCTTCTCGAGCATTTTCTATCACAGACTTTGCTTTTCTTGTTTCATCCTTACACCTCCATTCTGTTAACTTGGTGATTTTAATACCCCACCCAATTTCCTTGGGGGGGGTTCATCTGTGACTGCGTGGCATCCAGTTGGAGGTTTTACTCACCTCTCCCCCCTCCATGTTTTAAATATGGGGACTCCACCCATATTGATCCTCGTATCATAATCTCTCTTGCATCGATCTATCAGTCTGCTCTTCCTCACTGCACTAGGACTTCACCTGGTCTGTTCTACCAGACTTACATGACAGCGTTCATTTATCCAATCATTCTTACTTCTTCCTTCCTATTACCACCTTTCCGTAGCCCTCGCTGCAATTTGATGGGCAAATTGGAAGTTTACTCACACCTCACTGCCTTTTAGTGAGGTTCCTTCTTCATCCGCATTGACGAGCAGCTCCTACACATCTTCTCGACGTCTGTTTATACCGCAGCTTCTCTTTCTATACCCCAAACCTCAGCAGTCATTTCAGAAGTGCGTGCCTTGGTGTTTTCCTGCTTTGTGCTCGTGCAGTTACGTTTGAAAAGTGATGCATGGGGCAAGGTACCGGTACATTGAACCATGAGAGACTTTCGATTTTAAGCAGAAGTGTGCGATCACTCGCATGTTCATCGTGAAGCTAAACGCACTTGTTCGGCGAGGACTATGTTGCCACCATCACCTCTGCTTCGCTATGAGTGCAGTCTGGAAAAAGTGGAGGAATTGAGTGGTAAACTACTCTCCTGACCCGGCTCCTGTTCTACGGGTCTTGGTTTGTTGAATGTAGCAAACCCTCTCGACGTTGCCATTTGAACTTGGCAACATCTGAGTCCGTATTTCCCGAGGGGCTCCATCTATGCACTCATTTCGTTCTCAAAGTCTGCCAGAGAGTTAGTACCCTTGGACTTTTCTTCTCTCAGAGAAGAAAGTTTAATGTGCTTTTTTACACATTCAAGAACTGGAGGCAACGCTCTCGCTTGCCGATCATCGGCAGCTGGGCTGAACGACATTTATATTCATATGTTACAACATTTACATCGGTTCAGCCTTGTAGTCCTTTACACCTCTTCAATCTTATTTGGGCCACAGGTGTTCTTCCCGAGCTGTGGGAAATCTGCCATTGTTTTCCCTTTCCGCAAACTGTGGTACTTCAGGACATGATGCCCCTCCCACTATCGCCCCATCGCTCTTACTAGTGCAGTTTGCAAAGTTGTGTAAGTCTCGTAAAATCACGTTTAATGTGGTATTTAGAGACACACAACAGTCTCTCGCTAGTCAATATGGATTTCGTAAGGGTAGTTCTACATAGACCCCTTATACGCTTGGATACGTATGTTCGTAATGCCTTTGCGAATAATCACTCAGTATTGCCATTTTTTTGAAAAACCCTTTTGAAGAAGCATTATGACACAACTTGGAGGTATTAATATTTGGCCCAGGCCCCATTCCTTAGGCCTCCGAGGCAATCTACCATCCTTCCTTAAGAACTTTTTAATGGACAGACATTTCCTGTGTTCGAGTCAATAATGTTCTTTCCGGGACTTCGTCCAGTGAAGGTGTCCCTCAGGATGTGTTCTAAGCACAACACTTTTTCTCCTGCTATAAATGATTTGGCCTCTGTTCTTCCACCCAATATTTGGTCATCCCTCTATGTTGATGACTTCGCTATTGCTTGTGCGTGCGTGACTGTTCATCTTATTGCAGTTTTCTCCAGACATGCGGCGACCATGTTTCCACTTGGGCCACCAGCATGGGTTAAATTTTCAAGTACCAAAACTCACCAAATTAACTTTCCACTAGACGCTCTGTTATCTCCGATCTCCTTTGTATCTCTATGGCTCCTGTATCCCCGAACGTGATTTACAGTCAGTTTCTAGGCCTTCTATTTGACCGTTCGGTTGTCCTGGAAACCTCACATAAACCTCTCTGAAGGGCAACTTGTCACAGCCGCCTAAACCTTCTTAAAACCCTTGCTCATCTTTCCTGGGGAGCTGATCACTCGAACTCTGTTCGCTACATTCAGCCCTCGTTTTATCGGAAACTCGATTTCTTGGTGACCAGATTTATTCCGCGCCCTCTTCCCTGCTAATCTCTCTAGCCCTCTAACTTCTATCCATCACCAACGAATTACGCTTTTGGTTTGTGCCTTGTGCTTTCGCTCTTCCCCTGTTGGAGAGCCTCTATACAGAAAGCGAATGTTCCATCCTTGTCTGATCGCCATGATGCCCATTGCCTTCGCTACTATGTACGCTCTACACGATGTACACAATCCATTCCATTTATTAGAATGTCACCGATAATTAGTATGACAATTCTTTATTCGTTCGCTGCCGTTTGGCCGTCCCTTTTCTCTTCGCCTACATTCACGCTTGTCTTCCCTTCAAGTTACCACCTTTATATATGATCATGTAGGCATCTCACTTTTCCCTACCCCCTGGGAAGTTCCAGCTGTTTGGCGGTCTGTTCTTTCTCACCTCCCTTGCTCGAAAGCTCAACTGCCTTCGGTGGCTTCCCCGCTCCTTTTTCTTGATCACTTCCACTCCCATTCTCATGCACCGCTGTGTATCAAGATGGCTCTAAGTCTTAAAGACGGCGTTCTGGATTTGCAGCAGTGTTCCGGGGACAGCGTCGTGCGGGGAACATTTTACTATCTTCAGCTACATTTTACTGCTGAACTGTATGCCCATTCTTGCAGCACTTATTCGTATCGCATCTTGCATGTGTCTTCATTTGTAGTAGTCTCAGACTCCTTAGTACCTACAGGCTTTACGAAAATTCTGATACATTCTCATCCCTAGTCTCCGTATCCAACTTTGGCTACGCCGTATCTCTACCAAACATAAATAGATTGTTTTTGGTTGGGTCCCTGGTCATGTCGTCGTACAGGGCCAATGGTAACAGGCAGACACTGCTGCGCAGTCAGCAGTAACATGACTTACCAATTTCCTTCGAGGTGTTCCATTTCTGGGACTATTTGCTGAATAAAGCTTACCCACTTCGCACCCGTTTGGCAACAACGTTGGTCATCTACTCGTAACAAACTTCATTCTATTAAACCGAGCATTAGGTTACTAGCAGTTCTTTCTTGTCATCAGTTGCCGAGGTTGGGAGACCACTCTCTCCCGCCTTCGCATTGGTCACACTCATCTTACTCATGGGGTTTCATGGAGAGGCACCCTGTTCTCTCTGTGAGCAGTGTCAAGTTCCAGTATCGATTAAGCCACAATTGTTAGGGCTGCCCTCTCTATCAACGAGCACGCAGAATTTACCTCCAACGTCGTCTTGGTTCTATACTTCTTTTACTTCCCTTCTTGCTGATGGAAAGGGGGTGGGGGGACCCTCCTTTAATCCGGACTCTCTCATTGACTTCTGTGAACACGCAATTTACTCCACAAACTCTGATGATACTTTTCGCACTCACCTCAGACCCCTTGCCCCCCAGCCCCACCCTTTCTGGTTCAGGCCTCTTGCTGCCCTTTACCCTTTCCACCAATCCACTGCCGCTGTTTCCGTAACTAGTACTCATCATCTCCCCTTTTGCCACCTGATGCCCTCGTTCCTTCCTGCCTGCAGCGCTGTATAGTCCTTGTGGCTTAGCGCGGTTTCTTTTTGATTATAATAATATAATTATTCCAGTTCCCTTTCCTCTTAAGGGGATAGCTAGCTCCTTGTGGGTGATGGCGCGTGGTCTGAGGAATAGACCTGTCGGTCTGCTTCCTCAGACCGAACCTAATTACCCCCAATCCCCCCCTCCCTATCCCATCCTTCCTTTTCCTCACCCCTAGCTTTTGCCCTTCTCTTTTTGGCGTTTTTGGGATTTCTCCCACAGGCGCGCTTGTTCCTAGGTAGGGAAAGGATACGGGGTCGTCCCATTCCGTTGTGGTTCTTGGTGGGTGGCGTAGTTTGTCCGTGGAATCTGATCGCCTGGGGTCCATGTCCGATCCCTCCCGGTTATCCCGGAGTAGCTTTGGGTGTGTCTTTCGGGCGACGGGTGTTGTATCTCTGGAAGCCAACCTTTCGGATTCCGGGGGTGGTGGCCGAAGGAGGTATTCTTTGTGGTGGATATCCGGCCGCCCTCTCTTTTGTTCACCGAGGTAGCTTGGCAGATGTGAGGTTGCTATCCCAGATTGCTGGTTTACTGGCATGAAGGGTAGGGTGTGGCACGGGTCCATGCTGCATCTGCGCTACAGAGGTGCTGAGGTCCTCTTCGGGCGCGGAGGAGGGAGATTTCCGGCCCTTTCATTCCTCCTGGGAACTGTTCCTCCCTGCTCCCCCCTTTTTTTATTTTTATTTTCTTTTTGTTTTTAAGAAAAAAAAAAGAAGAAAAGCAAAGGAGTAACCTAACCATGAAGAACCCAATCCATGAACCCACTACCACCGGGCCCCTTCTTGATACCGCACCCCATTATGACTTTGCCTTGTTTTTAGACCTCTCTTCGGACACTCCTGATGCCCCTGTACCTCATGCTGGTGCTGTTTCCTCACCCGCTTCAGGTACCGGGGCTTCGACTGACTCCTTCAATTTGTCTGACCTCCGCTCTCCTTTGACTATGCTTCCGGCCTCTACGGTACGGCAATTTTCGAATCGCCACCCCGTTTCACGCTGGTCCTACTCCTAAACGCCAACGTCAATCTCCTGATGATGCTCCTTCGTTACCTTCCCATTCTACTCGGAAAAGACCGACACGTCATGCACTCCCTCTCCACGCTGAGTTTCGGACCACACAATGGACTAAATTTTTTACTTTAAGACCGACTTCCTCTTCTGCCTATCTTTCTGACCATAGTATTGGCAAAGCACTCCTGCGTCATGTTGGTAGAGATATTTCATTTCATGCTCTCAAGAGCGGTACGCGCATTGTCACTGTCCAGAATGCTACCCAAGCTCATGATCTTTCCTTTCGAATATCGATACTACAGTGGACCCCCGCATAACGATATTAATCCGTTCCTGAGAGCTCATTGTTATGCGAAATTATCGTTATGCGAATGAATTTTCCCCATAAGAAATAATGGAAATCAAATTAATCCGTGCAAGACATCCAAAAGTATGAAAAAAAATTTTACCACATGAAATATACATTTTCCTACACACAAAAAAAAGGATACATGCACAATAGTAGAGTAGTACATGCACAATATATATTGTGCATGTACTACTCTACTAAATGAAGAATAAATGACACCTTTATTGAAGATGCAGCAATGACTGATGAGACACTGTGTCCTGGGAGTGCCTTTTCCTCCTGAGTACTGTAGGTCCTGTTTGGCATTTTCTTCCAGAACAGGCCTTATCACACTGTGTATGCCACTACAATTCTTAAATCTCTCAAACCAACCTTTGCTGGCTTTAAATTCACCAATATGAGCACTAATTCCAGGCATTTTTCCCTGTTCACCTGGGTGTTAGTCGACTGGTGTGGGTTGCATCCTGGGAGACAAGATTAAGGACCCCAATGGAAATAAGTTAGACAGTCTTCGATGACACTGACTTTTTTGGGTTATCCTGGGTGGCTAACCCTCTGGGGTTAATTGTTTCTTGGTATTCTCAATAAACCACACCAACAACGGTGCTACAGCAGCAGCAGCAGCAGCAGCTGACAGTGCTACAGCAGCAGCAGCAGCAGCTGACGGTGCTACAGCAGCAGCAGATGGTGCTAGCAGCGCAGCAACGTACTACGCAGCAGCACAGCTGACAGTGTGCAGCACACAGCTGAAAGTGCTACAGCAGCAGCAGCAGCGTGACGTGCTACAGCAGCAGCAGCACAGCTGACAGTGCTACAGCAGCAGCAGACGGTACTACAGCAGCAGCAGCTGACGGTGGTACAGCAGCAGCTGACGGTGGTACAGCAGCAGCAGATGGTACTACAGCAGCAGACGGTGGTACAGCAGCAGCAGCTGACGGTGCTACAGCAGCAGCAGCTGATGGTGCTACAGCAGCAGCAGCAGCAGCAGCAGCATCATCAGCAGTTGACCATGGTACCACAGTATTTCGATAATATTTCTCATTCTTTTTACCACAGGGTTGGCACTAGAAGCTTTCTTGGGGCCCATGGTCACTTATTTTGCAGATAAAATCACCAAAAACACTGTAATAATACGAAATGTTCCGATTGTATGCTTGGATGTTACCGCGGAGGCTGGCTGGTAAACAATGCCACCGTCGAAACATGTGAGGCTGGCTCAGGCCGCACATTAGACGCATCTCGGACGAATAGCGTTGAGTGGGTTTTTTAGCGGTATGCGAGGCAAAATCTTAGTGATAAAATGTATCGGTATGCGGATTTAACGTTATGTGATGCCAACGGTATGCGGGGGTCCACTGTACTCCTATCACTATTGAAAAACATCTTTCTCTCAATTCTTGTAGTGGTACTGTCATTCTGCCCCATACCATAGTCGAACAGAATTTCCAGTCATGTGGCAATGACATTCTTGAACAGCTGGAATTCCAGGATCTCCCAATCCTCAAAGTAGACACTTATGTCCTTCCTGTCCGTGTGGCTCGTTTAACTTTTGACAGCCGAGAACTCCCGTCCTCTGTATATGTCGCGGGACATCGGTTACAAGTTTGAAAGGTGATACCTACACCGCAACAGTGTAGAAATTGCTGGCGTTTTGGTCACCCAGCGAAATATTGCAGATCTATAGCCAAATGCCCAGTCTGTAGTGCGTGCCTTGGTGGTCTCCAGCTTGTGCTTGTGCAGTACGTTTGAAACATGCTGCATGGGCAGGTACCGATACAATAGAACCAATGAGAGACTTCTTGATTTTAAGGAGAAGCGTGCGATCGCTTGCCGTGTCATCCATGATGCTAAACACACTTGCTGGCGAGACTATGTTTCCACCATCACCTCTGCTTCCTTTATGAGTGCAGTCTGGAAAAAAGTGAGGAAATTGAGTGGTAAATACTCTCCTGACCCGGCTCCTGTTCTACGGGTCGCCGGTATTGATGTAGCAAACCCTCTTGATGTTGCCATTGAAATTGGCACTCATCTGGTCCGTATTTCCCGGGGACTCCATCTATGCCCCTCGTTTCTTTCCTCGAAGTCTGCCAGAGAGTTAGTACCCTTGGACTTTTCTTCTCTCAGAGAAGAACAGTATAATGTGCCTTTTACACTTCAGGAACTGGAGGCAACACTCTCAGCCTGCCGATCATCGGCAGCTGGACCTGACGACATTCATATTCGTATGTTACAACATTTACATCAGTCAGCCCTTGTAGTCCTCTTACACCTCTTCCATCTTATTTGGGCACAAGGAGTTCTTCCCCAGCTGTGGAAATCTGCCATTGTTCTCCCTTTCTGCAAGTTGGGTACTACAGGACATGATGCCTCCCACTATCGTCCCATCGCTCTTAATAGTGCAGTTTGCAAAGTGATGGAACGTCTGGTAAATCGCCATTTAATGTGGTATTTAGAGACACACAACAGTCTCTCCGCTAGTCAATATGGCTTTCGTAAGGGCCGTTCTACCATAGACCCCTTACTACGCTTGGATACGTATGTTCGTAATGCCTTTGCAAATAATCACTCAGCTATTGCCATATTTTTTGACCTTGAGAAGGCATATGACACAACTTGGAGGTATAATATTTTGGCCCAAGCCCACTCCTTAGGCCTCCGAGGCAATTTACCATCCTTCCTTAAGAACTTTTTAACTGACAGACACTTTCATGTTCGAGTCAATAATGTGCTTTCCCCGGACTTTGTCCAAGCTGAAGGTGTCCCTCAGGGATGTGTTCTGAGCACAACACTTTTTCTCCTTGCTATAAATGACTTAGCCTCTGTTCTTCCACCCAATATTTGGTCATCACTCTATGCTGATGACTTCGCTATTGCTTGTGCAGGCGCTGACTGTCATCTCATTGCAGTTTCTCTCCAGCATGCGGTCGACCGTGTTTCCACTTGGGCCACCACACATGGGTTTAAATTTTCCAGTACCAAAACTCACCAAATTACTTTCACTAGACGCTCTGTCATCTCTGATCATCCTTTGTATCTCTATGGCTCTCATATCCCCGAACATGATACAGTCAGGTTTCTAGGCCTTCTCTTTGACCGTAGGTTATCCTGGAAACCTCACATCACCTCTCTGAAGGCAACTTGTCACAGCCGGCTAAACCTTCTTAAAACCCTTGCTCATCTTTCCTGGGGAGCTGATCGTCGAACTCTGCTTCGCCTACATTCAGCCCTCGTTTTATCAAAACTCGATTATGGTGACCAGATTTATTCAGCGGCCTCTCCTGCTACTCTCTCTAGCCTTAACCCCATCCATCACCAAGGATTACGTTTATGCCTTGGTGCTTCTCGCTCTTCCCCTGTTGAGAGCCTCTATGCAGAAGCGAATGTTCCATCCTTGTCTGATTGCCATGATGCCCATTGCCTTCGCTACTATGTACGCTCTCACGATCTCCACAATCCTTCCATTTATAGAATGGTCACCGATATTAGTAGACATTCTTTATTTGTTCGCCGCCCCTGTTTGCTCCGTCCCTTTTCTCTTCACCTACATTCGCTCTTGTCTTCCCTTCAATTACCACCTTTATATGTTCATGTAGCATCTCACTTTTCCCTACCCCCCTGGGAAGTTCCAGCTGTTCGGGTCTGTTCTTTCTCACTCCCTTGCTCGAAAGCCCAACTGCCTACGGTGGCTTCCCGCTCTCTTTTTCTTGATCACTTCCACTCTCATTCTCATGCCATCGCTGTGTACACAGATGGCTCTAAGTCTTCAGACGGTGTCGGATTCGCAGCAGTGTTTCCGGACAGCGTCGTGTGAGGGCATTTACTATCTTCGGCTAGCATTTTTACTGCTGAATTGTATGCCATTCTTGCAGCACTTATTCGTATCGCATCTATGCCTGTGTCATCATTTGTGGTAGTCTCAGACTCCCTTAGTGCTCTACAGGCTGTATGAAAATTTGATACATCTCACCCCTTAGTTCTCCGTATCCAACTTTGGCTACGCCGTATCTCTACCAAGCATAAAGATATTGTTTTTTGTTGGGTCCCTGGTCATGTCGACGTACAGGGCAATGAACAGGCAGACACTGCTGCACGGTCAGCAGTACATGACATACCAATTTCCTATAGAGGTGTTCCATTTCTGGACTATTTTGCTGCAATAGCTACCCACCTTCACACCCGTTAGCAACAACGTTGGTCAACTCTGCTCGGTAACAAACTTCATTCTATTAAACCGAGCATAGGTTACTGGCCGTCTTCTTGTCATCAGTGCCGAGGTTGGGAGACCACTCTCTCCCGCCTTCGCATTGGCCACACTCGTCTTACTCATGGGTATCTCATGGAAAGGCACCCTGTTCCTCTTTGTGAGCAGTGTCAAGTTCCAGTATCGATTAGCCACATTCTGTTAGACTGCCCTCTCTATCAACGAGCACGCAGAATTTACCTCCAACGTCGTCTTCATTCTACTACTCTCTTTTTACCTTCCCTTCTTGCTGATGGACCCTCCTTTAATCCTGACTCTCTCATTGACTTCTTGACAACGACTGATTTACTCCACAAACTCTGATGATGATACCTTTCGCACTCCCCTCAGCCCTTTCTAGTTCAGTCTCTTGCTGCCCTTTACCCTTTCACCATCCACTGCCCCGCTGTTATCCGTAACTTATTACTCATCCATCTCCCTTTTGCCACCTGATGCCCTCGCTTCCTTCCTGCCCTGCAGTGCTGTATAGCCCTTGTGGCTTAGCGCTTCTTTTTTATTATAATAATAATCCAGTTCCCTGAATTAAGCCTGAATACCTTCCATCCCCCCCCCCCCATGTGCTGTATAATCCTATGGGTTTAGCACCTCTTCCCCCTCCCCCCCATTATTATAACAGCCAGACTCCCACAATATGTACAGTTTACTTACATATGACTGTAAACTTGTGTAATTATACAAATTGTACATGTATGCTTGTACCGTGTTGTTGAAAAAACAACAGTGAGTTAGGAAAATTTAACCCAACACCAAGTCAGGTTACACTGTAGATATTGTCAAAGAAATAAGTCTTCATGACAAATTTATTACACTGTGTCTTCTTTTTGATTATAATAATAATAATATTACACTGTGCCCCTCTAGGGGGCAGAGGCAGAGTGTAGGGGCTCTTGATCCAAGGAAGTTCCCCTATCTCTTGGGTTAAACCTGATTGCCTCCCATTTCCCATGTAGGTGTAGCTCTTCATGTTGCTTATGATTCACCAAATGGAATTTCATGATATCATGACAAAGAAAAATTTCCCACTTTAAATTTACATAAAATTTATGGGAATATCTCTCCAGGTTTTAAAGATTTCCCATTTTCTATGATTACAGAGAAATATATGGGAATTTCACTCCAGCTTTCATTTTTTTTTTTTTTTTCACAAATTAAGGATCAAAACTACTTTCTAACTTCCAAAATTTAATAGTTCCCATGTTACATTCATTTGGAGCACTAACTTCATAGTAAGCATTCACTACATCCCTCCCCATTTTACTTTTTTTTTTTTTTTTGGCCGTCTCCCACCGAGGCAGGGTGACCCAAAAAGAAAGAAAATCCCCAAAATGAAAATACTCTCATCATTCAACACTTTCACCACACTCACACATAATCACTGTTTTTGCAGAGGTGATCAGAACACAACAGCTTAGAAGCATATACAGTGGACCCCCGGTATTCGATATTAATCCGTTCCTGAGAGCTCATCGAATACCGATAATATCGAAAACCGAATCAATTTTCCTAATAAGAAATAATAGAAATCAAATTAATCTGTGCAAGACACCCAAAAGTATGAAAAAAAAAAATTTTGCTACATGGAATATTAAGTTTAATGCAATAGAATAATAACAATAAAATAATTGACACTTACCTTTAATGAAGATCTGGTGATGATTGACCCCTCAAGGAAGGTTCCTTGATGTTGGTGAGGGGCTCTTGATTTAGGGAATTGGATCTGTGCTCCAGTTCCCCGAATTAAGCCCGAATGCCTTCCACATCCCCCCCCCGGGCGCTGTATAATCCTCCGGGTTTAGCGCTTCCCCCTTGATTATAATAATAATAATAATAGTGATGATTGATGGGATGGGAGTAGGGGAGAGGTGTTAGTGTTTAGAAGGGGAATCCCCTTCCATTAGGACTTGAGGTAGCAAGTCCTTTTCCAGGGTTACTTCCCTTCTTCTTTTAATGCCGCTAGGACCAGCTTGAGAGTCACTGGACTTTTGTCGCACAACATAACTGGCAGCCTCACCATGCCTAATCACACTATGTATGCCACTACGATTCTTAACCCTTTGACTGTCGTGGCCGTATATATACGTCTTACGAGGTACTGTGTTTGACGTATATATACTCATAAATTCTACCGGCTTCAAATCAAGCAGGAGAAAGCTGGTAAGCCCACATGTGAGAGAATGGGTCTGTGTGGTCAGTGTGCACCATATAAAAAAAATCCTGGAGCACGCAGTGCATAATGAGAAAAAAAAACGACCGTTTATTTTTAATTAAAATGCCGACTTTGTGGTCTATTTTCGTATAGTATTTATGGTTGTATTCTCGTTTTCTTGGTCTCATTTGATAGAATGGAAAACATATTATAGAAATAGAGGTGATTTTGATTGATTTTCCTATAAAAAGAACCTAGAAATGGAGCTCAAAGTAGGGGAAATGTTTGATTTTTGCCAATGTTCAAAAGTAAACAAATGATGCCATTGTCCAATAAGTGTCCAACTAGCCATTCTAATATGCAGTCATGAATGGGTTGATGTTATTTATACAATTATTACAGTATTGCAGTAGTCTGCATAATAGTAAGTCTTCTATTTTTTGTTTGAATAAAAATTCAAAATAGAAAGCAAGAGTAATATCAGAGGGGCCTGGAGACGTGATTGATGAACAAAGAAAATGTTATTTTAGAGCCAGGAATATCTGCATAGTTCATTCTGGACCTTATTTTGAAATTGTCATATTTTTTAGTTTTTGTGAAATTGGCCAAATTGCAAATTTCTGACCACATTATTAGGTAGTTGAAATCGGTAAATAGGCAGTTTCTTGTACTTAATCGATAGAAAAAATGGAGTTCTAAAGAAATAGCTATGAGTTTGGGCGACTGGAACAAGGGAATTAGCCGAAAATAGGGCTCAAAGTGGGCGAAATTGCCGATTTGTAAACAGCTCCGAGGTTGCTAACTTCGCGACAGCATAATTCCGTCATTTTTCCATCAAATTTCGTTTTTTTTGTGTCATTACAATCGGGAAAAGATTCTCTGTCATTTCATAAGAAAAAATAATTTTTTTTTTTTTAAATTTTGCAACACCAGGAGACACCTCAGGATTGGGGGTTGCAACAGTCAAAGGGTTAAATCTTTCAAACCAACCTTTTCTGGCCTTAAATTCACTCACATCACCACTAGTTGCAGGCAATTTCTTTACCAAATCGTCATGCAGCTGCCTAGCCTTTTCACAAATGATCGCTTGAGAGATGCTATCTCCTGCTGTTTTTCATTTATCCACACCAATAACAATCAACATTTTCTAACACTTGCGGTCGCTGTTTCGTAATCACAGTTGCACCTTTTGCAAGAACAGCTTCCTTGATTGCCGTTTTCCTGGTCACTATAGTAGAGATGGTTGATTGGGGTTTATTATACAACCTGACCAGCTCCGACACACGCACTCCACTTTCATACTTTGCAATTATCTCTTTCTTCATTTCATAAGTCATTAGCAACTTTTTTCTCAAGGGTTGGCACTGAAGCTTTCTTGGGGCCCAGGGGTGATTTAAAATTTTGCAGAACAACCCCCCCAAAAAAACACGGGTGAAAATATGAAACCTTAGAGCGCGCACACTGGCTGGCTTGAAAACCCACAGCACACATGGGGCATTTTTAGGCCAAAATTTTTGGGGGACGGGCCCCCTTACGAATCGTATCGAATACCGGGTTTTAAAAATCGAATCCGGGGAAAAAAATTTTTGCTTTTAAAAAGGGCATCGAAAACCCGGAATTTATCGAAAAACCAATGACATGAATACCGGGGGTCCACTGTACATATAAAGAACACAACATATCCCTCCAAACTGCCAATACCTAACCCCCCCCTTTAGAGTACAGGTACTGTCCCTTCCCTTTTCCGGGACTCAAGCCCGGGCTATATAAAAAAAACCGGGTTTCCCCCCTGAATCCCTACCTAAATATTCCCCCCTGTTCACACTCCAACAGTTTGGGGTTCGGGGCCCCCAAATACCCCTTTTTCCCTTTCTCCATTTAAAAACCTTCCCCCTTTTAACCCCCCCTCACGCAGGGGCCTTTTTGCTGGAAGTCCCAAGCCCCTCGCCCAAAAAAACCCCCTTTACCCCCCTTCCCTTTCCAACCTTTACGGGACAAACCCCTACCCCCCCTTTCCCTTTCCCCAAACAGTTTTTAAATGCTCTCCATCATTCAACTTTGATCCATTCTCTCAAAAAACCAAACCACCTAAACAAACCCCCTAATACTTTTATAACCCACCCCTTCTCCAAATTTTCCAAACCACCCCAAATTTTTTTCCTGCATAATTTTTAAACCAAAACACTTGCCCTTAGACGGGACATCCCCAAACTGCCTCCAACCGCCCCCCTCACTCCCCTGCTTTCACAACCCAAGCTTCACACCCAATATAAAAAGTTTTTTTTTGGTACTACAAATACTTTCATTTTTTCCCCCTTTTTTGCCCCCATAAAATAACGTTTTTTTTTTTTTTTAAATTATTAAAAACCTTTACGGCCGATTCCCCCCAAAGGAAAGGGGGGCCCCCAAAAAAAGGAAAAAACTTTAACCATCTTCCCATCCATCACTGTTTTGCCAAAAGGGGTGTTTTACACAACGTTTTTAAAAACTCCCAACTTTAAACACCCCTCCTTCAGAGTGTCGGGCACTGAAATTTTTTCCATCCCCGGGACTCAATTCCGGCCTCCCGGGTTTTCCCCCTAACCCCTTTCATAAATTTTATTTTTGCTCACACCCCAAACCCACACTCAAGTTTTAAAAAACCAAATTTGTCCCCCAAATTCACTCCATCAAACAAAAACCCTCCGCATGCCTGCTGGAAGTCCAAGCCCCCCGCACACAAAACCCCCTTTTAACCCCCCCCCCCAAACCCTTTTTCCCAAAGGCAGACCCCTCCCCCCCCGCCTTCCTTCCACTACAGACTGGATACACTCTTGAAGCCCCAAATTCTTTTTTTGGCCCATTCCCCTCACATGTCCGAACCACCTAAACAACCCTTCCTCAGCCCTTTTGGACAACATTTTTGGTAATCCCGAAACCTCCTCCAATTTCCCAAAAACTACGAATTCCTGCAATTATATTCAAAACCAAAAACATTGCCCTCAGAAAATGCCCATCTTCACTGCCCCCGCCTTCCCCCTTGCTGAAACATTCATAAACCCAAAGCTTCACCCCATAAAGAGCATTGGAAAAAACTATCCCTTTTCAACTTTCCCCCTTTTTTGCCTCCAAAAAAATTCTTTGCTCCACAAAACTCCTAATTTCCCCGCTCACCCCTTTTTCCCCCTCATAAATTTCTATATTCCCCCTCATTTTTCATACCCCCCCATCCGCTGACACGTCCCACCCCCCAAATATCTGAATATTTTCCCAAATACTGAATACATTCTCCCCCTTTCCATACTCTCTCCCACAATCGATCCAATCTTTATCACCAAATTTCCTTTTTTTTACCCCTCATAACCTTACTCTTTCCGTAGCACTTTTAATTTTTTTCCCTTTTGCTAACCAAACCAAAAATTCATCCACCAACCTCTGAAAACTTCTCTTCGGGAATCTCCCAAGTGCACAGTGTCATCAGCAAAAAGAAAACTGTGACAATTTCCCATTTTTATGTGGGATTCTTTATGTTTTAACTCCACGCCCTTTGCCAAGCCCCTCCTTTTATTTTCTCTTAAAACCCCCAAATCTATAAATATATTAAAAAACCCAAACCTGAAAAATAATCTCCCTTTTTCCCTTTTTTACATACTCAATTTTTACCCTAAACAATCCTCGTAAAAACTTTTCCACTGTTTTCGAAACCCTACCTCCTAAAACCATACACCTGAAAACATCTGCCACATTGCCCCTCTATCCCCCCCGTCATCCCCTTTTTTTTCCCAAATCCAAAAATGCCACAAAAACCCTTTACCTTTAATCAAAATCCCTTTCAAAAATCATATGTTTCACGGGAAACTGGTCCAAAACACCCCCCTACCTTTCCTAAAAAGCCTTTTGTTCATCTGCTATCCTTTTCTCATTTTAAACTTTTAATTTTTTCAATAAAAACCCTCTACCAACTTTTTAAACCGGGTTTATATTTAAACAACTTGTCCCCCTATAATTTTTTTCACTCTTTTTTGGCCCCTTTCCCTTTATACAAAGGAACTTTTGGCATGCTCTCTGCCAACCCTGGGTTACCTTACCCTCCCCCATACATTTATTAAAAAGGGGTCCCACCAACCCACTCCAAAACTATATCCCCACCGTTTTTAAAACATTTCTACCCTTAAACCCCTCAATCCCGCGCCTTACCCCCCTTTCATTTTACCTAAGCCTCATGAACTTCCCCCACACTCAAAACTACTCTTCCTAAACTCCAAAAGGGATGTTTTCCTCCTTGCCCTATAAAAAAAAAAATTTCACGGTTTCCCCTATCTTCATCAATTTTTAAAACCCTTTTCCCGGGTCCGTCCCGAGTTTCAACGGCAAAAACTTTTGAGTGTAAAAACCCGTAATCACCCAAAATTCTAGGGGCCGTCAAATTTAGCCCCAAAAAATGCTCATGGGCCTACAGTGAGAAAAAGGGCCCTTCGTGGTGGGTGGCGCCATAAACAAAAAATTTTAGGCGCCCCCCCATAGCATTGTGGGAACCCCGGCTCATTTTCCCCCTTGTTCCCCCATGCCTCGTCGAAAAGTCACTCTCACCCCCCCGGAAAATTGGGACTCCCCCTCTTCCTATCGGGAATATTTTCTGACATGATGGAATTTAAAAAGAAGACGAATTCCAGGGTTTTGATCAGTTAGTGACCGAAAAGAATGACCGGGATATCGATAAAGTCAAAAAACCCTAAACGACCCTAAACCCATCTCCCTCTGGTGGGGGCCATCGTGTTTCACGGCCCGGTTGTTTCCCATCGCAAGAAAAAACAAAATATTTTCGCGTGGCCAGGCCTCTGACTTCATTAATGATGATGATAGTGACGTGGACTGTGATTTTTTTTTGCGCTCGACGATAAATCGAGTAGTGATACTGAGGAATCATTTTCCCACCAGTAAAAGCGTCGGAAATTTTTGGGCCGGGCTGCATGCGCTCGGGTATGAAAACCCTATTTTGGGCCCGGGGAGGGAAAGTACATCCCGGAGTACATCCCGGGGGCCCAAAACCCCAAATTTTAGGTAGTGATAGTAAAGGATATGGGGCCCACATTTTGGCTTTGGATAAAACCACAGGCATCAGGGGAAATGGTTTAGTGGGTGTGGAAAGTGGAAAACCCCATGCTTGACTCACCAGGCCACGCGGGGAAACCCCACGCTTTTGACTTCGCCCATTTTCAAGGACAAAGCGGAGGCCACCCACCACCCCCACCACAACCACAACCCCCCCCGCACAACCAGCCTATAAAGTCCAGTATCCACCACAAACCGTATGGGGGGATTGGCAGCAAAAACCCCAAATTTTTTGTTCCCAACCCCTTCACCACTTTGATGATTCTAAAAGGGGAAATTCCCTACCTACTTTTTTCCCCTTTGGGAACCAGGGCCCCAATGAATGGAATTTTTTTAATTTAATTTTTTGACCAGCCTTTTGAGGGAAATTTAATTGTCGGGGAAAAGTAATAAGTATTTTGAGTACCCCAAAAGGCAAAAAACGTCTTTATCACCACAGCCCAAAGGGGACTGCCAGATGGAAAAAAAGACAAACTTTTTGCAGAAATGTTTTTTGTTTTTTGCAACAATAATGTTTAGCCTCAGGGTTTTAAAAACCCCAAATAAAAAGCATACGGGCCCCACAGACCCAGCAAAATTTCTACCCCGGGGCCCTTCAGGGGAAATCATACCAGGGGAACGGGTTTATTTTATTTCTTACTTATTTTTGCACTTCTCTGACAAACCGGGCCCTGACAAAGGGTGACGGGTTTTTATACAAGTTTTTAAAAATTTTTTTTTCCATGTACCTCAAAAAAAAAGTTCACAATACTTTTTTTTTTTTCCTTTCAAAAATCTTGTAATTAAACGAGCCCCTTTGATTTTTTTCAAAGGCCCGACTTTTCCATTCAAGCAGTAAAAATACCGAGCAAGAGGAAACATTTTGGGTAAAAAAAACCTTTTTTTGTACTCTGTTTTTGGACAGGGGCCTGGTTTTGGGATTTTTTTTTTGTTGTCTACACAGGTAGTAAAACTTTGAAAGATCCAAATGTTTTTTGGGGAAAATCTCGGGTGTTTGTATGAGAAACATGATGGAAACCTTTAAATTCTTGGAAAGGGGGAAAAACTTTAAAATACCGTTTAACGGTACACAAGGGCCCTTTTTACTCATGTTTTTCCAGCGAGGGGAAAAAAACAGATTTTGGGGTGGCACAGTGCGTTCTAATAAAAAAACGTATGCCCAGGTTTCAAACGAAAGGTTTGTTTCGTGGTGATGCCGTGCAGGTTTTAAACGCCAATGACATCATGGCTTTTACGGGGGGCATAAAAAAAACGAAAAATGTAAACATTTTTTGACAACCATTCCCCCGTAATAAAAATTTGAAAAAGCCCGGGGAAAAATTTTTGATCGAGTGGACTAATGAACAATTCGAAAACCAGTGATAGGGATTAAATTTATACACAAAACATTTGTTTGGGTTTTTGACAAAATTGAAAATGCAGATTGGTTTTTTTTTTGACTGTTTTTCGTAAAAGTTAAAAGTGGTAAAATGAAATTTTTCTTCCCATCTCAGGGCTTTTCCTTCCCCAATGAAATAAAATATTTCCCAAAAAAAAGGACGGGGAAACCAAAACCCCCCGAAATGGTGAATTTTTTTTTTGTCTGTTGCCCAGACAACTCAAAATGAAGTCCCAGGTAACAACACCTCCCAAAAACAACACGTCCCTCGAATTCCTCAGGATATAACCCCCCGGTTTGAGGAGGGGAAAAGGGGGATCATTTTTTATAATACAACCCTTTCCTTCAACTCAGAAGAAATTTGCTCAGAAAAGATGCATCGTCTGTGCACAAACAAAAAGACCCCGGGAACAAAGATTTCAAAAAACACTCGGGTTTTTTTGTGAGGGAAAGTAAGGGGCCTCTGGCATGGTGCCTTGGGTTTTAAAGGGGTTCCACAAGCTCCAGGGATTTTTTAAAAAAAAAAGTCCATTATTTGGGAAATATGTAAAAAATTTTAAAAATAGAACATTATAAAATACAAAATTTGGGGCATGTTTTTTTGTAATAAACAACCCCGTGGGGGAAACAATAATATGATAATAACTTTAGGGGGGTTTAAATTTTGTTTTAATTAAAAAGGAAGGGTTTTTTATATATACATTTTTATACCCGTATTGGTTTTTCTCAGGCCCCAAATGTTAGTAGGAAAAGAAAAAAAAAATTGGGGGAAAAAAAAGAAAAAAAAAAAAAACCGCAAAATAATGTAATGCGCGTATGTGGAAAATTTGTCAAAGTTGGCCCCCCAAACCCCAAACTTTTCGACAAACTTAGGCACTGGGATCTCGGTAAGTACTATCAAATTTTTTTTTTTTTTATTACCTTCACAAAAAAAAATCTCCTTTTTTAAATTCCGGGAAGAAAAAATAATTTTTTTTTTTTTTTTTTTTTAAAAATTTTTTTTGGCCCCTGGAGCACCACTTTTTAGATTTTTGGGCCTTTGGCCCTGAAGGGGTTTAAAAAATTTTCCCCAAAAAAATTCCCCCCTTTTTTCCCAAAACCCCCTAACCTCCCCTTTAATAACTCCCCCTCCCTTTTTTAAAAAGAAAAAATCCCTTTGGTTTTCTAGGGTTCCTTAAACCCTTTTTTATTTTCCCCCTCCCCAAAAATTTTTTTTTTAAATTTTTAACAAAATATGTTGATAAAATTTTACCCACCCTCTCATTTTTCTCTCTTTTTACATTTCCCCCAATCCCCTTAACCTCTCTCTTTTTCTTTCCTATAAATCTTCCCCCCTTTTCCCTCACTTCTAATTTGTAAAAACCCTTTTTAATTAACTTTAACTTTTTTTTCCCTTTCTACCTCTTTTACCAAAACAAACATTCCCCCCAAAACGCTCCTCTTCCCTCCCGCACCCCCCCCTTTCCTGTAACCCCAAACTTCTGCAACACTCTAAACAACCCACCCTTTTTAAAAACCTTTCCCCCCCTTTCCTCTTCCCACCCCCCCCTTTCCCATGCTCTCATTAGCCCCTCTTTTCCTCCAAACTGTTTTATCTTACCCCCCAACTGCCTCCTTTTTATTTGTAAAAACCGGGCACCTCTCTCTTCCCCTCTACCTTTTTTCCCCTCAGTGTAGCTCAACTAAAAAGTATCTGATATTTTCGCGGCCCCTCTATAAAAAATGTACATCCGAAGTCTACTCAAAAGCTTTTATCTACCAATACATAATTTCCAAAAAACCTCTGTCATTTTTGCCCCACTTCAACTTTTTATACTTTTTTTTTTAAACCCCCTTTTTTTTAAAATATGGGAAATTTCCTATAAAATAAACCCCTTTTTTTATACAAAGTTTTAATCAAAAGGGGGTCCCCTTATCATTTAACCTGGGACCCCCCAAAATTTACCTACCACACCCTTTTAAAAAATTTTTTTCCTACTTTACAAATTTAGGTCCCCCCACCACAAAAAATTTTCTCTCTCACTTGGTTTTAAAGGTTTTTCCCAAAACATTCATTAAAATCTCCCAAAATCTCCCCTCTCCCCCTCTACATTCCCTTTTTCTTCTGCAGGGGCATACACCCCTTTTAAAGAAACCCCCTTTTCGCAAACCAACCTTTACTTTAAAACCACATAATTCTTGAATTTTCAAAATTTTAAATTCTCTTTTTTCCCCTTCCATTTAAAGATCCCTTTTAACATTACCCTACCCTTTCCCTTTGCTCTAACTCTCTTTGATACTCCAATTTAATTCCCCTTTATTTCCCCCCCCCCCGAAAATCCCCTACCCCCCTTTACTTTTGTTTTTCCCCTTGGGGCCCGGACAAACCAACTTTTTTTTTTAAATTTAAAACACAGCAACATCTGTTTTTTTTGTCATCCGAAATACAAACCCCTGCCCCATTCAACCCTCCCAGTTTTTTTTAAAAATTTTTCTTTTCCTTTTTTTGTAAATTTCTACGGAGAAGGGGTAAATAAACCCATCGGCCCCCCCCGGCATTTTTTTGTCGCCTCATAAAGACACCATGCTTTGGGGGAAAGATTATTTTTCCAAATTCCCCAAAGGCCCAAAAGAAAAATTTAAAAAAAGAACAAGAGCCCTTTTTTGAAAAAAAAGAAAAAAAATAGGGTTTAAAGGGATGTTTAAAGTATTTATAAATAAATTTTTATATAATATATATAAAATATGTTTTAATTATATATATATATTAAAATTATATAAAATATAAAATATATATAAAATATTAAATGGGGAAATATAAAATATATATAAATTTTATTATATAAATATATATATATAAAAAAAATAAATATATAAAATATAAAATTTTTTTTTTTTATAAATATATAATTTTTATTTCATGTGTCGGTCTGTGAAGTGTGACCAAAATGTAATAGGAGTGCAAGAAATCCCTTTTTATCTAAGCAGTTTATTTTAGACAGAAAAAGAAACCACAAAATTTCCTCAATGCCCCCCCACCCTTTTTTTTTTCCCCCTCAATTTATAATTAAACTCATCCTTCCCCAATTCCCCCTCCGCTGACATGTCAAACCCCAAGTACAATGGACCCCCCCCCGGTTTTTAAAGAATTTTTTCCCCTTCCAGTTTTATTTTCAGGGGCCAGAAATGACCGAATTTTTTTTCCCCCAAGGGAAAATTTTTTTAATTTGATTAGTCCCCCTTTTTTAAGAAACCCCCAAAAAAAATACACTTTCAAAACACTTAACATAAAAACACTTAAAATAATTGGGGCCCCCATTTGGGAGGGATCGGTTTTTAAACGGGGGGGCCACTGTAACTGAAAACATTCACTTCTTCCAAAACTAAATCTTTTCCCCAAATTTTATAAACCCCAATTTTTTTTTTAAAACATTTTTTTACCCTCATCCCCCTTACTCCCTTTTTTTATGTTTACTTTTTAATTTTTACTTTTTTTCCAAAACTCCCAAATTCTCCCTAACCCTTTTTCAATTTTTCTTTAGAATCTCCCATAAAACAAAGTAAACATCAGCAAAAAAACAACTGTGTCAATTCCCCTTTTTTAATTGATTTTCCTTTATAATTTAAAAAACCCACCCCCTCCTCCCGAACCCCCCTAGCATTTTTTCTTCTTTTTTCAACCCCAACTATAAATATAATTTAAAAAACCAAAATTTGGGGAAAATTACACATCCCTGTCCCAAGGGGGCCTCCCTTTAAAAAACCCGGAAGTATCCCCCCCCCTCTTTTACACACCCCAACCTGAGGCCCCCACTATCCTCTTTAAAAAAACCTTTTTCAGCATTTTTGTAAATTAAACCCCTATTCCCCCTAAAACTTTCAACATCTGCCAAAATTGCTCCCTATTTTCCCCTCTTCATATTCCCTTTTTTAAAAACCATAAATGCAATAAAAACCCTTTCCCCACCTTTTCTAAATACTGTTCACATAAATGCCCTTAATGTAAACACTTGATCTAAAATATCCCCCTTCACTTCCCAAAACCCCCTTGTCATCTGGGAATCCTACATTCTTTTACCTCTAATTCCTTTCAATTATAAAAACCCCCAAACCCTAACCCCTTTTTTCCTTATAAATCAGTAAAAATTAAATTTCCCCCATAAATTTTTTTCAATCTCTTTTTTCCCCCTTCCCTTTAAAATTAAAGGGAAAAACATCTCTCCACCAATCCCTGGGGCCTTCCCCCCTTTCAAACATTTTTTAAACAAAAATACTAACCAATCCAACACATATCCCCCCCCCCCCGCTTTTTAAAATTTCCGTCATGATCCCGTCAGTTTTTCCCCCCTTTCCCTTTAAACCCCCCCTTTTATTCACGTAATGCCTCCAAAACACCTCCCCCCCAAAATCACATCCCGTTGGGTTTTTCACTCCTAAAAGGGTGGTATACCTCCCTGGTCCCGTGCAAAGAAAAATTTTTTCGCCTCCCTTTTTTTCGTCAGCATTTTTAAAATTCCCCCAAAAAATTTTTTTGGGCCCTCTAAACCCAAAAACCCCCCATCCCCCATCTACCAACCCCCTACTCGTTTTTAACTAAAAAAAATCCCCTTTTTTCCCTAGACTTTCTTAACTTGTTTAACTTTGCTTTCCCAAAAATTTTTTTTTATTTTCATTAAAATTTCTTTACAGGGGGCCCTCCCCCCCTCAACATCCTTTTCCTTTTTTAAAACTCCCCTTCACCTTTTTTTTTACTCTCCAATACTCTACTCTTCTTTAACACTTCCCGCTTTGTAAAAAAATTCCCCATAAGGGTAACCCCTTTTTTCTTTTATCACACCCTTTACTTCATCAAAATTTCCCCCCAAACACTCCCCTTTTCCCTTTCCCCTGCACCCCACCCCCAATAACCACAAACCTTTTGGGCCCCCCATTTTTAATACTGCCCTTTTTTAAAAATATTTTCCCAAACCCCCCTTCAAACCCCCCCCCCCCCAAATAAATTCCCCTCTTGCACCCGTCCAAACCTTTTTGCCAAAAGATTGGGGGTTTTATCTCACTCAAACTTCTTCCTCCCCCCCCCCCTTTGTTTAAAGTTTCCCACCTCCTCTTACCCTTTTTGCCATTTTTTTTTCCTTTCCCCCTTTTTTTCCCCCCTCTACCCCCCTTACTCTAACTGAAACTCAACTAAATTGATCCATATTCGGTTGCCCCTCTAAAAAAACGTTTTCCCCCTGGACCCACCCAAACAACCCCTTTTAAACCACCAAACATAATTTAACAAACTAAATTTTTATTAAAGTGCTATATCATACCCTTTTATATTTATTTTTTCCTCTTTATAAAATAGTATTTTCTTAATTTCCCCAAAAAATTTTTTCACCTAGCCCTTTAAATTTAAAAGGGTTTCCCCCTTTTCATTTACTTCCCGGGACCCCCCAAATTTTACCTACCCACTTCCCCTCCACAAAAAATTTTTCCCACTTTTGCCCTTGAAATCCCCCAAACCCCCAAATTTCTCCTCACACTTGGGTCAAAACTCCCCACGCATTTTTCTCAACATTTCCCAAAATTTTCCTCTCTCCTACACTTCTTTTTTTCTCCAGGTGCATATACACCCTTTCAAAAACCCCCTTTTCACATCCAACCCTATTTTTTAAACTTCACAAATCCCTTTTAATTAATACATTTAAGTCCCCCCCCTTTTTTCCCGCCCCCTAAAATTTTCCCCTTTAACATTATTTTCTACTTTCCTTTTTTAGCTCCAAAATCTATTTGAAACCCCCGACCTAATCCCCTTTTTTTCCCCCCCCCACCCGAAAAATTCCCACCCCCTTCAAACTTTGTTTCAAATTTTTAAACCAGGACAGTCCAGTTTTTTTCTCTTTATAACACCCACAAATAATCCCCTTTTTTTTACATTTGTCCATTACGGAAGCCACATTCTTTTTTTAACGCCCACTTTAAACAACGAGCATGCAGAATTTACCTCCAAATCGTCTTCGTCCCCTTTTCTCTCTCTTTTTTCCTTCCTTTTCCCCTGATGGACCCATCTCCATCCGGCTCCCCTTGTTTTACCCTTTTTGATAACAACTGACTTTCTTTCCCCAAACTATGATGATACCTTCAGCCCCTTTTTACCTCAAACCCCTTTTCACCCTTTTACCCCGCAATATCCCCTGCCCCGCTGGTTTTTTTTGTTTAAACCCAAATAAACATCCCTCCCCCCCCTTCTGCCACCCAAAAAACCCTCGGGTTTTCCCTTTCCCCAAACCCGCAGCGCTGTATAGCCCTTGTGGCTTAGCGCTTCTTTTTTATTATAATAATAATAATCTGACCATTTGCACAACATCCATGCACATTCAGACTTCCTACTTTGACAATTTTCTTATTCTTTTTAGTAATTATTACAGGAAAAGGGGTTACTAGCCCATTGTTCCTGGGATTTTAGTTGACTTTTACAACACGCATGCCTTACGGAGGAAAGATTCTTATTCCACTTCCCCGTGGATATAAAAGGAAAAGTAACAAGACCAAGAACTATTAAGATAAAATCAAAGAAAACTCAGATGAGTGTGTATAAATAAACATGTACATGTATGTGTAGTGTGACCTAAATGTAAGTAGAAGTAGCAAGACATACCTGTAATCTTGCATATTTATGAGACAGACAAAAGACACCAGCAATCCTATCATCATGTAAAACAATTACAGGCTTTTGTTTCACACTTGGCAGGATGGTAGTACCTTCCTGGGTGGTTGCTGTCTACCAACCTACTACATATGAACATCTATGAACTTTAAAATAAGTAAGATTATTCAGGTATACACAAATAGTTATAGATTATCATACATAGCAGCATATGTAGAGAACCTAGGATAACCCAAAAAAGTCAGTGACTTATTTCCATTGGGGTCCTTTTAATACCTCATTATTATATTAGAAAGGATATATACTAGAAATAAGGTAAAAAGTTATTTACATTTACAAGAGTGTTAGCTAAAAAAAAATCTTTCATTCTTCTCCCTTTCTGTTGCTACAATCATTAAGTACCTTCTGGCTCACTCTTTGAATTGATTCATGCTATGACTGGCTTTGACATGCACAGGCAATCTGTTCCATTCCTTTATTGCTGTACAATAAAAGGTGTTTGAGGCCTGGCCACTGACTGTGGGTACTACAAAGTTGTGCTCTCTCCCTCTAGTACTATGATTGCTTCGGTTCCCAGCCTTGACAAAATTAGCAGGAAGATATTCTGGATACTGTCTGTGAGCAATTTTATAAACTTGATTTAACTTCAGTTTTACTCAATATTCAGCATATCCAATTGTTGTAATTCATCCTGGCTTACATGTTCTCTTGGACCCAGGTCCAGGATGAATCTTACCATTTTGTTCTGGGTGATTTGCAGTTTATCTTAGTTTTTTTGTCAAGGCAGAGTACCATGAAGAGCAAGTGTAGTCCATATGACACTGTATAAGGGCTAGACATAGGGTCCTGCTCCTACTGCAACTGATACTATTATGCAAAAATCTAGTAAACATTTTGAGGAAAAATATTTGATAAGAATAAGTCATACAGATCATGTATCAAACAACAGTACTTGTAGACACTTAGCCAGGAAAGCCTATTTAAAGATTTTCACACAGGCTTTATGAAAGCCCCTTTGTGGATGAAAAAAAAAAAACACAAACATGATAAATACACTCACAGTAGAATAAATCAACATAAATGAGATGTTTTTCCAGTCGTCTTGTCAGAAAGAATAATGTTTTCTCTAGTTCAACACCAAAGAAAATATATACACAATAGTATGTATTACTGGGAGTGTGATAAATGGTTTAAAAAACCAACAAGTTGAAGATTGAGATGCTTATGCAACACATGGGATTCTTTATTGAGAAAACATTTTGCCACACAGTGGCTTCATCAGTCCAGTACAAATCAGAAGGGTGTAAGGAGAGGAGGAGTTTGAGGTAATCAATCCCTCAGCCTGGAGTTGATGTGTTCAGTCCATCAATCTTGTAGAAAGTATAGCACAGGGCCGTACTGAACTGATGAAGCCACTGTGTGGCGAAGCGTTGCCTCAATAAAGCTTCCCATATGTTGCATGTCTCAATCTTCAACTTGTCAGTTTTTTAAACCATTTATCACATATGTCAGACACTGCAACATCATGGGATCTTGATACAAAGAATTCTTCAACCTTGTCCAACCTTTGGACGAAGACCTACTTCGACTAGCGGATGGTACCACTATGACCCCACCTCCTCCTGCTTCACCTCACCTGATTACATTATACAAGCCACGTCTACAGCCCTATGCTGTATTTTCTACAAGATTGATGGAAGGAACACTGTCCTGGAGGAACATTACCCTGGAGGAACACTCTCCTGGAGAACACCACCCTGGATGAACACTGTCCTGGAGGAACACTGTCCTGGATGACTGAACACATCAACTCCAGGCTGAGGGACTGATTACCTCAAACTCCTCTCCTTACACCCTTCTGATTTGTATTGGACTGATGAAGCCACTGTTTGGCAAAACGTTTCCTCAGTAAAGATTCTCATATGTTGCACAAGTGTCTCAATCTTCATTACTGGGAGTAACTGTAGAAAATTATTCCTTTTATATGCCTTCACTCAGAGCGTCATTCCTTCTAAAAATGGTGTGTTACATGAGAATGGGAGTTGCTCTTTATTTATTCTACTTTACCAACATGGAGACAACTTATACACAATGTAAGGTGTTTATATAAACTAAATAATGTCGATCTTAATATTATGGATTGCGAAAAAGATTTAGGAGTCCTGGTTAGCAGTAATCTGAAACCAAGACAACAGTGCATTAGTGTTCGCAATAAAGCTAACAGAATCCTTGACTTCATATCAAGAAGCATAAATAATAGGAGTCCTCAGGTTGTTCTTCAACTCCATATATCCTTGGTTAGACCTCATTTAGATTATGCTGCACAGTTTTGGTCACCATATTATAGAATGGATATAAATCCTCTGGAAAACATACAAAGGAGGATGACAAAGTTGACCACATATATCAGAAATCTTCCCTATGAGGATAGACTGAGGTCCCTGAATCTGCACTCTCTAGAAAGGCGTAGAATTAGGGGGGATATGATTAAGGTGTATAAATGGAAGACAGGAATACATAAAGGGGATGTAAATAACGTGCTGAAAATATCTAGCCTAGACAGGACTCGTAGCAATGGTTTTAAGTTGGAAAAATTCAGATTCAGGAAGGATATAGGAAAGCACTGGTTTGGTAATAGAGTTGTGGATGAGTGGAACAAACTCCCAAGTACAGTTATTGAGGCTAAAACGTTGTGTAGTTTTAAAAATAGGTTAGATAAATACGTGAGTGGGTGTGGGTGGGTGTGAGTTGGACCCGACTAGCTTGTGCTACTAGGTCAGTTGTCGTGTTCCTTCCTTAAGTGAATGTGACCTGCCCTGACTAGGTTGGGGCATTGGCTTAAGCCGGTAGAAGACTTGGACCTGCCTCGCATGGGCCAGTAGGCCTGCTGCAGTGTTCCTTCTTTCTTATGTTCTTATATAAGCTTCACAGACATGGAAATGAATGTGTATCTACCAGACGCTTTCGTGTGCTTGTTTACATACACTGCGTCACTGTCCTCTCTCATTGACTCGTTCTCTCTCTCTCTCTCTCTCTCGTTTATTCATTTTTATCTCATTTACTCACCTCTCACCCTACATTAAGACTACAAATATTTTAAAGTAATGAGTGCTCTGTATATGCATTTTATCTCTCTAGGGCATTTTAAATGTAGTGGGTGGGGTGGCCAGGTGGGCTATCATACCTCCCACACCTAACTTTCTACAAATAAATACTATTTACCTCTCACCCTACATTAGCCCCTTCAGGGTCCAAGGCCAAAATCTGAAGTGGTGCTCCAGTGTCCAAGAAATTTTGAAAAAAAAAAAAAAAAATTCTTACAGAATTAAAGAGCATATTTTTGTGAAGGTAATAAGAACAAAAAAAAATTTCTGATCAGTACTTACCGAGATACAGCGGCGGGAAGTTGACCCAAAATGACCCGGTGGCAGCAACATCAGTGACTTCCGCAAAATCCCATTTTTTTATTTTACGTTTTTTATACTTTTTTCTTTTTTCTAATTTTTTTCTTTTCTAATAACATTTGTGGCCTGTGAGACCAGTATAATGTATATTGTATAAGTGTACACTCATTGTATTCAACACAATAACTGCACTAATTTGTTTATCATTATATTGCTTACAAAACTTGTTTACAAGTTTATTGTAAACAAAATGATGAAAATATTAGTGTGGTTATTGTGTTGAATACAATGGTACCATATAGTACCATATGGTACAATGGTGCTATAGGGTGCAATGGTACCATATGGTACAATGACACCATATGGTACAATATTGTACAATGGCACATGATACAATGGTACCATATGATACAATGGTACCATATGGTACAATGGCACCATATGATACAACAGTACCATATGGTGTAATGGTACCATATGGTACTATATGATGCAATGGTACCATATGGTACATTGTACCATACAGTACAATGATGCCATATTGCAATTGTACCATATGGTACAATGCAATATGGTGTAATGGTACCATATGGTACATTGTACCATACAGTACAATACCATATTGCAATTGTACCATATGGTACAATGGCACCATACGATACAATGGTACCATATGGTGCAATATGGTGCAATGGCACATGATACAATGGTACCATATGATACAATGGTACCATATGATACAATGGTACCATGATACAATGGTACCATATGGTACAATGGCACCATTTGGTACAATGGTACCATATGATACAATGGTACCATATGCAATGGTACCATATGGTACAATGCAATATGATGTAATGGTACCATATGGTACATCATACCATACAGTACAATGATACCATATGGTACAATGGCACCATATGATACAATGGTACCATATGATACAATGACACATGATACAATGGCACCATTTGGTACAATGGTACTATATGATACAATGGTACCATATGGTGCAATGGTACCTTATGGTACCATATGGTGTAATGGTACCATATGATGCAATGGTACCATATGGTACATTGTACCATACAGTACAATGATACCATGTGGTTCATGGTACCATATGGTACTATTGTATTCAACACAATAAACATACTAATATTTTCATTATTTTGTTTACAATAGTTGTTTACAACAAAAATATGCAAAAATGTTATATATTAGTAATGTTCTATTATATATTTACAAGTGAACAGGAACTTGACGTGTTCCTTGAGGTGGATGACAAAGATGGAGTCAGTAGCTAGCTTGCGTCACCACTCAGTCTTGGCTGGTGTCTCATGCCACCAACACCTATTGACCATATGGTACACGGTATCATGTTACAGGGTACCATATGGTACATTGTACTATATGGTATAGGGTACCATGCAGTACAGGATAACATATGGTGCAGGGTACCATATGGTACAGGGTACCATATGATACAGGGTACCATATGGCACAGGGTACCATATGGCACAGAGTACCATATGGCACAGGGTACCATATGGCACAGAGTACTATACAGTACAGGACACCATATGGTACACATACAAGGATAACTATGGAAATAAGTCACCCTGACTTTTTTGGGTTATCCTAGGATTTTATACGTATGCTGCTATGTATGATAATCTATGGTATAAACCTTGGTAATAAATACCGACAAGTTGGTTTAGAAAGACACGTAAGCAAACACTATAACATATTTATTAGAAAACGTTTCGGTCCTGGAACCTTGATCACTTCTAACCAGGACCGAAACGTTTTCTAATAAATATGTTATAGTGTTTGCTTACGTGTCTTTCTAAACCATGATAATCTATGTAATTGTATTTCTGTACACCTGAATAAACTTACTCAAGTGCATGTGGCATCATAAGTAAGTTTATTTAGTTATACACAAATAAAGTTACATAGAATATCATACTTAGCAGCATATGTTTGGAGAACCTAGGATAACCCAAAAAAGTCAGACAGACTTATTTCAATGTACTTTTCGTTGGGAAAGCAATCAAAATCATATCTATTTTTGTAATATATCATCCATTCTATCAAATGAGACCAAAAAATCTAGTTATACTCTAATTCTTGTAAACAACTTATACAGTGGACCCCCGCATAACGATCACCTCCGAATGCGACCAATTATGTAAGTGTATTTATGTAAGTGCGTTTGCACGTGAATGTTTGGGGGTCTGAAATGGACTAATCTACTTCACAATATTCCTTATGGGAACAAATTCGGTCAGTACTGGCACCTGAACATACTTCTGGAGTGAAAAAATATCGTTAACCGGGGGTCCACTGTATAACACCTTAGTGCAATTACAATTGAGAGTCTTGTGCCTTTTTTATATTATTAGATTAAACTCATTTGTACTATAGTCAATACCAAATTCATTATATTAGACCATATTGCAATTACTAGTGAGAGACTGGTGCTATTTTTAATTTGTATTTTTATATTATTAGATTAAATCTAGTTGTACTATAGCTCATTCTAGCTCAAAACATAGACTCCACAAAAGTCATTATATTAGACCTTAGCGCAATTACAAGTGAGAGTCTTGTTCTATTTTAAATTTGTATTTTTATATTACTAGTTTATACCTAGTTGTACTTTAGTTCATTCCAGCACAACACATAGACAACATCAACTTCATTATGTGTAGTAGTGACTATACTCTATATGACCAAAATACTCTAGCTATATACTTATCCAAGCTTCCCACCACTACAGATATCAGTACTAGAACTCAACACATAACTCAGGATATAAAAAAACCATAATTTAACCTAGAAGATGATTGATCACGTTGACCCTGATCTAAATCTCCATAATCTGACACCCAATCAAAACCTATTGGAAAGTAACTGCCTTTATTACACAGCATCACAAGCCAGCACTATCCTAAACAATGCTAAAAGCCTATCAATACTTAACTACAACATCAGGTCCTTAAGCAAACACTATGATGACCTCCTGGCACTCCTTGAATCACTAAAGACACCCTTCTCCTGCATTATTCTTACTGAGACCTGGCTTAAGCAGGACACAATAGATATCTACCCTCTACCAGGATACACAGCAATTCACAACTGCAGACCAAACCAAGTTGGGGGTGGTATTGCAATCTATTACTCTAACCAATTATCTTGTATTAGCACCACTTGCTTTAGTGATGAATATGGGGAATACATTTTTGCTAATTTTACTGTAAAACACCTTAAGACACCTATAACAATCGGTGCCATTTACCGGATACCTCACACAACATCCCAAATTTCAGTGAGAAATTAAAGTCACTAAAAACAAAACAGACAAATGAATAAGCACCACCTTCTCTTAGCTGGAGACTTCAACATCAACCTTGGCATACTAGATGATCAGCCTGTAACTGATTTCATCAACAATATGAACAACACACTTCTCATACCAACAATAACTAAACCAACCAGGCTCACTGAGACAAGTGCAACCATAATAGACCCACATATGGACCAATATACTAGCCCCCCTTAAATCAGGGATAATCACAGATAGCACTACAGACCACTACCCTACCTTCCTCCTGACAAACATTAATAAACCACCACTTGAATACAACAAAGTCTCATTTAGACTCCATGACGAGGCCTCAATAAGGAAGTTCACAACTGACCTAGAGATTGTTGACTGGCCTACAGAATTCTCCAAGGCCAATGGTATTGATGACTGGACAGACATTTTTCTTAACAAATTACTTAGACTATACAACAAACATTGTCCTATAAAAACGAAACAGATCACAAACAAAGGGGTTTGGGTTTGGCCCAGGGCTAACCAGAAACCAAATTCTAAATCCTTTGACAAGAAACACCAATATAAAAAGGGCAATAAACGGGTTTTTTAATACCCCAAAAATATTTTAAAACACAAATTCATCAGTTTCACCAAAGAAAAAAAGAAAGCCAAACAACTATACTACCCCCAAAGTAGATTCACGACACTAGAGGAGATAAAAAAAAGATTTGGGAAAACCTCCTCAGATTCTGGGGGCCCACAAACTGAAAAAAAAAAAGGGAATTTATTGTCCTAACTAAACCTAATGAAACACCATTTCATCCCATAAACACAGCTAACAAGATAAACATTTTCTTCTCAACCAAAAGGGATCAAATTTTGCCAATAAAAATTCCCACATACTAAGGGCCCATCCCGGGGGATACCTGGGAGGGGAATTTTTCCCAAAATTTTCCTTCCCATCTTGACCAACTGGGGGCCCTGGGAAGTCCCGAGTTTTAAAAGCCCACTTAAAAACAACTCAGGGAAAATCGTCTAATGCCCCCATTACTGTAAAAAGCGAGAGCCCATATCCTTTCCCCATGCTATTTCTTATTTTTTTAAAAATCCCCTAGAAACTAGCACCTTTTCCCAAAAACTACTCAAGATGGAAAGGGTTACCCCAAATACATAAAGGTGGGGGACCCTACAGATTTAAAAAACCTATAGGCCAATATAAAACCCTTACCATTGCAAACCCAAAATCTTTGAAAAACTGTGCACAGGAGACTAAAATTCTTTTTTAAAAACAGCAAAAAACCCATACTAAACCCCCTCCCAAATTTTGGGATTTGGGAAAAAATAAAAGCCCCTAATAAACCCAATCTTTAAAAATGCTGGGTTTCCTGCTTTAAAAACAGCTTTGGGAAAAAAATCGCAAAACAACTAAAAAAAAAATATACAAAAAAAAAACACTGCAAAGTCGCTGTTTTAATCGAAAAATAAAGATTTCTTTTTTTTTCTCTCTTTAAATACAAAATTTGTGCTGCAGGAAACTGTTTTTTTGTGGGGCACACATACCACATAGATGTATTCTTCATATCTAGGCCCCAAAAGTACCACTCACAGTTTAACAGAGTTGCTGAGCTCATGACGTAATCTACGGTTTTGGACCCTAAAGTAAAAACCATAAAATCTACGGGGCGGGCCCGAAAGGGTTTAACATCATGTTGGGGGGGGGGTGGCCAGGGGGGCCCACCACACCCCAAAATTTTTTTACATTAAAAAGCAATTTTACCTTTTGCCCTACATTAAGGGCTACCAAAAATTTTGAAAGGGAAATAATGAGTGTACTGTGGTGGGATTTTACTTTTTATTGTTTTTAATGCCTAGTTCTTTTTGCTAACTTTAAAATTTAGTTTTAAACTTGTTATCTGGCATTTATAAGTGGAAAAAAAAAAGGGGGTTTGCTTTCTGGGGATGTCTTTCTTTTTGCCCGTTTGCCTGAAACCTTTAAACCCGCCCAAAAAGTGGGGGCCCCACTGTTTTTAGGTAAGTAAAAAAGCTATTATTTTATTTCCCCAAAAAAATATATTTGTGCACCAAACATTTTTTGATTTTTCAACATTTGCGAGGTTCTTGATCCCCTAAACCCCACAATGTGGAGGAAAAACCCGTATATGAAAGCACATTGTAAGCTAAATAAATTTTAGGGAAATTAGGGCAGTTTTCCCAAGGGTAAAAAACCCCCAAACCCGTCCACTAACACCCAGGACCATTTACTGTTGGGGGAACTTTGACAACAGGTTGGGAAAGAAACAAAGCCCCATGTTTCTACCCGGGGGGGAAAATTTAATATCTACCCAAAATTTTATATGGCTAGCCCCAAACCCGGCACAGAAAAAAGGGCCCCTTTGACCTTTTTTTGGGGCATCCTAGGTTTCTACACATATGGGGTGCTTTTGTGTGATAAACCCTGTAGAGAAAAAAAGCTTTTTTTTTTTTCAGTCTTTTTGGTAGAGTAAAGATGGGACATCACAGCCCTTGTGTATAAATCCGTTTTTTTTTTTAATATAAGCCCCCAAAAGAAAAGGGAAGGAAATGGTACTTGTTTTCCCATACCTCTTCATACCCCCGCCAAACTGTAGTATTATGCCAAATTTTAAATTCCCTACGGAGTTTTAAAAATGTTTTTATGTTATTTATATTTTTTTATTATGTCCCTATTAGATCAAAATTTTGATAGGTTAAAAAAAGCCCTAGTGTTGTTTTTAACGAAAAAATAAAGCATATTCACCCGCATACGAGTTGACTCATGGCAAAAACCGACAAAAGGGGTTCAAAGCCACCTTATCTTTAAACCCTTAAACGGGGCCCCAAAAAAGAAAATATACGTTCACTCACAATATTTTGAAAAAAAAAAAAAAAAAAAAAAAATCATAGAAAAAAAGGGCACATTTTTTTAAGTGTTTTAGAATAAAAAAAATAGGGTCAGTACTTACAGAGATATGAGGCAGAGAAGTTGGCACTGGATGCTCATGTGATGGCAACATGGAGTCCTGCTGCTTGCAGAAGTGTTGCTGATATACCTTTTTTTTCTATTTTTCATATTATTTTATATAATTTTTATGTTCTGATAATTACAATTTATAGTAGTTCTTGTCATTTCATAACCAATCTTCGTTCTGACACTAGTATTAGGTACTGAAATTGCACTCAAACTGCCACAGACATTGACAGGTGGACATTTACACCTGCCTTGGTCATTTACTATTGTCTTGGAATATAAACAAAGTATTTCCCAGATATGTGGGATATGTGGAAGTATATAATAATAATGAGGAAGAAGATGAAGAGGAGGAGGAAGAGGAGGAGGAGGAACCATGACAGGCAAATAAGCCATAGTGTTGATATTAGAGTAATAATAAAGCATACTGCCCTGCATCACGAGACTGAGGTCATGGCAACCGACAGTGGCTTCAAAGCCACCTTAGCTTTAATGGACAATGTACTGTGTAGGTGCTTTACACAACGAGAAGCATTTCTTTTATTCGTTGGAACCATGACTAGGGCTAAAAGTAAGTAGGTTATAACAATAAATGGAAAAAAAGAAATTGGAATGACTTATGCAGCAAGTAGCGCCACCAAACAGTACCAGCAGGTTGGTGTGGTGACCCTGGAAATTTTAAGTTATGCTAGCCAAAATTAGTGCCAAATAACTGATGGAACCGGATGTTTGATTGCTAGATTTGTGATGGGGGACCTGTATATGTAAGTGTAAACTTGTTATCATTTTCCAGCGATGTCCACTTTCTGGCAGTAGCCTGGAACCTAACCTGCCGTATAAGTGGGCCCTCCTGTATTGTAATAGTCAGGGGAAAGCATCAAATCGATAGCAATTATACCATGCCTAGGGAATCAGAGGTTTCATGTAATATACCGCCTTTTGGACATTTGTATGAAATGACTGACCAAACATTATCATCATAACCAAAAGAAGCGCTAAACCTACAAGGGTCATACAGCAATTGACCGAGCAAATACTGTACCTAAAATACATCAATTTCCAACAAGAAAAAATTAGCCTCAGATTACTCTGAGCTTATAGGCTTTTTTAATCTCTTAAAATCACACCACAAGTAATTGGAAATACTGATTAAATAAAAGGAGTGAAAAATTATTACATATAATATTCATATTAAACTTTTCTTTACCAACCTATTACTGAAAGCATTATATACAGCTTTTTGCACATTTATAGGAGGTCGTAATGACACGATTGCAAACAAACCATACCCCCGGCCGGGATTGAACCCGCGGTCATAGAGTCTCAAAACTCCAGCCCGTCGCATTAGCCACTAGACTAGCTAGCCACAATAAGATTAATCCAACTAGGTATATTTCTACACCATAGGAAGGTTAGCACAGGCACCACTGTGACCACAAATGCAAGTTTTTACAGACAAATCTCCAGCTAGCTGGAGATTCGTCTGTATGATTTATAGGAGGTAACTGATCAGATCTACCCTATTATTGGCCTATTTTAGAAGAAAAGCAAAGATTCTGAAAAAAAAAAAAAACTATAAACTTGCAATTTTCAGATTGTCATATTTTTCTATATAACTTAATATTACACATTTTATCTTAGACAAACTGACTAACAAAAACTTAGTTTAAATTAAATTACAGCCTCTCCTCACTTAGAAATGTACTCATTTACCAATGACTTGTATTTAAAGAGGGGCTCCCTGACCAGTATGCATACTAAATAAGGGTATATTAGAGCTGATTTCCTCTGTTCTGTTGTTTTACATTTATACAGTACACTACTGTTTAAACATTTAAAAATATCCCAGAAATGTTACAGAAGGGGCAAAGGTGACATTAAAACAATATCAGAGAGGGTTTGGGACCCCAAACCCACTACCATTATAGTATGCCCCTCATTTTAGCGACGAATTCATTTACCAACGTAATTTTTAGGAACATAACTCCATCATTAACCCTTTCAGGGTCCACAGGCCCTCTCAGAGACTTGTTCTCAGGGCCCCCAAAAATTTAAAAAAAAAAAAATTTTTTTTCTTATGAAAAGATAGTGATTTTTTTCATGTTTCTTTATGACACTAAAGGTATGAAATTTGGGATGGAAAACTTACAGAATTATGCTCTGCGAAGTTAGCGGTCTCGGCGATGTTTACGCATCGGCAATTTTGCCCACTTTGAGCCCTATTTTCAGCCAATTCCAGTGCACTAGTCGACAAAAATCATTACCTATTTCGCTAGAACTCCTTTTTTCTATTGAATGAGTACAAGAAAAACCCCCCATTTACCAATTTCAACTATCCAATACAGTGGTCAGAATTTAGCAATTTTGCCAAATTTTACACAAATTTCAAAAGATGCCCAAATTTCCCAAAAAGGGTCCAGAATAAACAAGAAAGACATTCCTGGCACTAAAATAACATTTCCCCTGTTCATTAGTCATGTCCCCATGCCCCTCTTACATTGAACATTAAAATGGTATAAAAAACCCACAGGTATTTTGAATTTTCATTCTCACAAAAAATAGAAAATTTACTGTTATGCAGACTACTGCATTAGTGTAGAAAATGGTATAAATAATATCAGCCCCCTTGTGAAAGAATATGAGACTCACCAGTTGACATGTATTGGACACTTACATGATTTGTTTACTTTGACTTTGGTAAAAATCGAACTATTTGCTAATTTGACCCCAATTTCAAGGTACTTTTCATTGTAAAACCAGTCAAAAACATCTCAATTTCTGTAATATGTCTTCCATTCTATCAATGAGACCAGGAAAAACTAGAAAAACAACAAAAAAATACCCTACGAAAATTACAGTGCAAAGTCGCTGTTTTAATCCAAAAACATGGTCAGTTTTTTTTTCTCATTACGCACTGTGTGCTGCAGGATTTTTTTTTATACTGTGCCCCACTGACCACATAGAACCATTCTTTTTATAAGTAGGCCTACCAGCTTTCTCTCACTAGATTTGAAGGCGCTAGAATTTATGGCCCCTAGTACTTCAAGGACCCTGGCACGTAAGCCATAATAGTACGGCGCGAAACCCTGAAATGGTTAAATGAGGAAGGCGTATTATAATTTTTGCATGTATAGAACTTTGTAAACTAAGCCCCTCAAATTGACTTTCAATTAAAACTTATAAACTCTAATTTTTGTAGGGAAAAAATGATCAAATGATTACCATATCAACTAATTTTTGAAAAAAAAAAAAAAAAATAAACAGCATCAAACAAGCTTGATTGGCATAAAAAGCAAGATTTTTTTCAATATTGGCTAAAAATCACATACACATACTGTTTGATATTATTATAATAATCTAAACTAGCACTAAACCCACAGGGTCATATGTTGAGACTGATTATAAAAATGGAGAAAAATTATTATACTTATAATTTAGCATTGACTTTTTTATTAACCTTAATGAAAACTTTTACATGTTCACATCTGCAGGATTAATGAATAACTGTAACATCATTAATAATTTTGGGAAAAATAACTTTTAGCCAAAAAAAAAATAAACTATAATCTGAGATTTTTCAGGTTCGTTACAAAAAATCACACATGACCGTACCTTATTAAGAAAATGGAGACAATAAATACGATTACCAGCATTTATGACTTACCTAACCTTTCATCTAACTTTATTTTCAATTTAAATTTTACATACAAGCTTTTCTGTGTGTGTAGGAAGCAATTAATCGAATAGATATTCATGCTAATTTTCTAATTTGTAGAAAAACTTCAGCCTAAAATGCCCTGAGAATTTTTTTCAAGTTTCAATACTGCTTTTAAGGATTTAAAAAATTATTACAAATAGCATATAATTTTTTTTCTTAATTTTCAAGTCTTTGAATCAATTTCTTGCATGAAGACACCTTCCTTCAGGGGCAAAAACTATTCTTTTAAAAACTACTCTTCCAAAAATATAAAAAAAAAGCTACATAAATGAGGTTATGCCTATAAGCCGTTTATTTAAAAAATACCTAAAAATTACACACCAGGTCATACAGAGCATGGGAAGGTTTTAGCTCCATTTGGATAACTAGCATCAAGGAACCTTCCTTGAGGGCTCGTTCTATACAAAGTACTAAAAATGGCAAAATGAACTGAAAAAAAAGTTAAAATACAAAAATATGCCATAACATTATCACAAAATGTAAGGGAAAGGGTAGGTTTGCCAATTTAAACCAAGCCAAAAATGCACATACACTCAGTGGCCATTTTATTAGGTATTCCTGTACACCTGCTTGTTAATGCAAGTACAGCTTCTTTCACTAGTGACGTTACTCATTTACCAATGCCTCAGGACTTATGAACAGGCTCTCTCGACAGTATTTTTACCTAAATAATGTATATAAGAGCTGATTTCCTCTTTTCTGATTTAATTAAACATTATTTTCACTGTATAAACATTTAAAAAATACCGGAAATGTTAAATGGTGCAAAGATGACTTTTAAAAACAATATCAAGATGGTTGACACAAAACCCACTCCCATTAAGTATGCTCCACGCTTAGTGGAAAAATTCGTTACGACATGGTCTTAGGAACGAAACTCCGTTTTTAAATGAGGAGAGGCTGTATTTAATCAGTAAATCATGTGGCATCACCTCAGTGCCTAAAAAATGCAGACATGGTAAAGAAGTTTAGTTGTTGAGACCAGACATCAGAATGGGGAAGAAATATGATGTAACAACTTTGCCATGGATGATTATTGGAGCCAGACTGGGTGGTCTGTGCATCTCAATTTTTAAACATGTCAGCTGTCCCCCACTGAGGCAAGGTGACCCCAAAAAAGAAACACTTTCACCATCATTCACACATAACCCACTGTCTTTGCAGAAGCACTCAGATGCAACATTTTCAGATGTCACCCCAGACAGCAAATTCCCAAACCCCTCCTTTTAAGTGCGGTGCTGAAATTCCCACCTCCGGACTCAACTTGGCTGACTAATTTCCTTGAATCCCTTCACAAAAATATTACCTGTTCACACCCAACAGTTCATCAAGTCCCAAAAAACCATTTGCATCAATCTTATTCAACACTCACACATGCCTATTGTATGTCCAAGCCCTTGCACACAAAACCTCTTATACTCCCTCCCTCCATCCTTTCCTAGGATGCCCCCTACCTGCCTTCCCCCCACTATGGTTTATACCCCCTCCAAGTCATCCTTTTTTTCTTCAACCCTCTCTAAATGACCGAACCACCTCAACAACTTCTAAATCTTTGAATAATATTTTTATTTGCTCTGCACCTCCTAATTTCCACACTACAAATTCTCTGCATAATATTAACCCCACACATTGCCCTTGGACACAACATCTCCATTGCTCTAGCCTCCTCCTTGCTACAACATTCACAACCATGCTTCACACCCATAGTTGTTGGTACCAATATGTTTTCATACATTTCCTTCTTTCCCTCATGGATAACATTTTTTTGTCCCCACAGATACCTCAATATACCATCCACCGTTTTTCCTTCATCAATTCATCGTACCCACCCATTGATACATTCATCCCAAATATCTTAAACACATTCACTTCTTCCATACTCCCCCCCTCTAATGTGATATCAATTAAAACGAAGCAGATCACAGCAAAGGGGACTAAACAGCCTTTGCTAACAAATAGTATCCTCAAATCCATTGATAAAAAGCCCCAACTTGAAAAACTATCAGATTAGGCCTGATTACTAAAGAACGGCTAAACGATACACTCAATATCACAAACTAATACGAAAATCAAAGCAAATGTACAGTAGACCGTCTTTTAACACGGTAGTCACGTTCCCTGAAAATGCCGTGCTAGGTAAAAACCGTGTTAGATGAACTGAAAAATTATGGGAAAATAGGGTTATGTTCCTGAGGCCCCAAAAAAGCCAAAACTTTTTTGTTAGGCCTCCATCTCTTACAAAATATAGAAGTGAATATGTAATTGTAGTCAATTGTTGTGATGTAAGTGGAACCTTGACTTACGAGTGTCCAAAATTATGAGGTTTTTTGAGATATGAGCCATCCCTGTGTCGATTTTTTGCTCTGAGTTACGAGCCAACATTTTTAGTTACAAGCCAGCTCCCCCCCCTCCCTCTTCACCCTCAACCAAACTGGGACACCCCCTCTTTTTTATCTATGATTTCATGATTTAAACCCCTTTTAGGGTCCGTCCGTAGATTTCGGCTTCACGTTGAGTGTCCAAACCGTAGATCTAGCCAGAATTCTAGTGCCGTTTTAAATTTAGTGCGAAAGCGCTCATAGGCCTACATGTGAGAGAAGGGTCTGCGTGGTGGGTGTTGCGCACATAACAAAAAATTAGGTGCCCGATAGCATGTGGGAACGCCGGCTCAGTTACCCTTGTTCACCATGCCTCGTCACAAGTCAGCTCTCACTCCCGGAAAATTGGGACTCTCCTCTTCCTATCTGATAGTTCTGACATGATGGAAGTGGAAATGAAGACGAATTTACGGCTTTGATCAGTTAGTGACCGAAAAAAATGACCAGGATATCGTAATAGTGCAGAAAACCCTGACGATCCTCAACCTTCTACCCCTGGTGTGGGCACTCGTGATCATGGTCGGGGTTTTTCCTCAACGCAAGAGAAAACTAATATTTTCGCGTGGCCAGGCCTCTGACTTCAGTATGATGATGATAGTGACATGGATTGTTTATTTTATTTGCGCTCGGGCGATCATTCGAGTAGTGATAGTGAGGGAATCATATTCACCAGTGAAGGTCGGTATGTTCGCTGCCACATTTCGCTCGGGTAGTGTACCCTATGCTGTGCCCAGGGGACGGAGTACATCCGTGGCCCTACACCAGTTTTAGGTAGTGATTGTGAGGTGATGTGGCTACACTTGGCATGGATAGACAACAGGCATCGTGGATGGTGGTAGTGGTGATGGTAGTGGCACCGCATGCGTGACTCACCAGCCCCGCTGGGACCCACTCTGCTGATCGTCAGTTCAAGAACAAGCGGAGCGTCAGCCACCAGCCCACCACAACCACAACCACCCGCACAACCAGCCTATGGATGTCCGTATCCACCCGCCCAAACCGTATGTGGGATTTGCAGCAAAATCCCAATTTTGTTCCCCGCCTCACCACTTTGATGACTCTCAAAGTGGAATTCTACCTACTTGTCCCTTGGAACCACGGCCAATGAACTGGAATTCTTTGGAAATTTTTCTTTGACCAGCCATTGATGGAAAACTTTGTCAGGGAAAATAATAAGTATTTTGAGTCACCATGGCAAATACGATCATATCACCACAGTCAAGACTACCCCAGGTGGAAAAAGACGACTGTTGCAGAAAAGTTATTTGCTTTTTGCAACAATTTAAAGCTTATGCCTCATGTCTATAAGCATAATATAAAAGCATACTGGTCCACGATCGGCTAATTTCTACCCCCGGGCTTCAGTGAAAACATACCAGTGAACAGGTTTATCTTACTTTACGTATGTTGCACTTCTTGACAAAACCAGGCCTGACAGAAGTGACCCGGTTTACAAGATTAGAAATGTTTTCATGTATCTCAAACAAAAGTTCAGTATTTTACTTTTATCCATTCAAGAATCTTGTAATTGACGAGTCTTTGATTTGTTCAAAGGTAGACTGTCATTCAAGCAGTATATACCGAGCAAGAGGAAAACGCTTTGGTTATAAAACTTTTTTGTACTCTGTGACTGTGACGTGGCTTGGTGTTGGATATTCTTGTATACACGGGAAGTAAAACATTGAAATACCAAGATGTTATTGGGTATCTCAGGTGACGTTGTGGAACATGATGGCACCTTATCTTGGTAAGGGGCATACATTATATACGATAACTGGGTTTACAAGCCATTACTCAGTGATTTCATGCGAGTGAAAAAAAGAAGATGTGTGTGGCACAGTGCGTTCTAAACGTAAACATTGCCCGGCTCAACGCAGGTGCTCGTGGTGATGACGTGCAGGTGTTTTTCTGCCAATGACATCATGGCATTACGGTGGCATGACAAACGAGATGTCACATGTTGACAACCTTCACCCTAATGAATGCAAGACAGTGGGAAAGTTGATCGAGTATTAATGAACGTATTTGAAAACCCGTTGGGCAGTGATTGATTATAACAAAACATGCGCTTGGTTGACAAATGTGACATGCAGATTGGTTTTGTTGACTGTGTTCGTAAGAGTTACAAGTGGTACATGAAACTTTTCTTCCATCTCATGGACATTTCTATGCTCAATGCATATAATATGTACCAAATAAAGACTGGCAACAGACCACCGTATGGTGAATTTTGTTTGTCTGTTGTCAGACAACTCATAATGAAGTACCAGGTAAGAACACCTGCTATACAACAAGGTCCTCGAATTACTCAGGATATACCCAAGCGCTTGAGGAGGGAAGACCTGGACCTGGAGTTTACCTGGAGAGAGTTTCGGGGGTCAACGCCCCCGCGGCCCGGTCTGTGACCAGGCCTCCTGGTGGATCAGCCCCTGATCAACCAGGCTGTTGCTGCTGGCCGCACGCAAACCAACGTACGAGCCACAGCCCGGCTGATCAGGAACTGACTTTAGGTGCTTGTCCAGTGCCAGCTTGAAGACTGCCAGGGGTCTGTTGGTAATCCCCCTTATGTGTGCTGGGAGGCAGTTGAACAGTCTCGGGCCCCTGACACTTACTGTATGGTCTCTTAACGTGCTAGTGACACCCCTGCTTTTCATTGGGGGGATGGTGCATCGTCTGCCAAGTCTTTTGCTTTCGTAGTGAGTGATTTTTCGTGTGCAAGTTCGGTACTAGTCCCTCTAGGATTTTCCAGGTGTATATAATCATGTATCTCTCCCTCCTGCGTTCCAGGGAATACAGGTTTAGAAACCTCAAGCGCTCTCCAGTAATTGAGGTGTTTTATCTCCGTTATGCGTGCCGTGAAAGTTCTCTGTACATTTTCTAGGTCGGCAATTTCACCTGCCTTGAAAGGTGCTGTTAGAGTGCAGCAATATTCCAGCCTAGATAGAACAAGTGACCTGAAGAGTGTCATCATGGGCTTGGCCTCCTAGTTTTGAAGGTTCTCATTATCCATCCTGTCATTTTTCTAGCAGATGCGATTGATACAATGTTATGGTCCTTGAAGGTGAGATCCTCCGACATAATCACTCCCAGGTCTTTGACGTTGGTGTTTCGCTCTATTTTGTGGCCAGAATTTTTGTACTCTGATGAAGATTTAATTTCCTCATGTTTACCATATCTGAGTAATTGAAATTTCTCATCGTTGAACTTCATATTGTTTTCCGCAGCCCACTGAAAGATTTGGTTGATGTCCGCCTGGAGCCTTGCAGTGTCTGCAATGGAAGACACTGTCATGCAGATTCGGGTGTCATCTGCAAAGGAAGACCGGTGCTGTGGCTGACATCCTTGTCTATGTCGGATATGAGGATGAGGAACAAGATGGGAGCGAGTACTGTGCCTTGTGGAACAGAGCTTTTCACCGTAGCTGCCTCGGACTTTACTCTGTTGATGACTACTCTCTGTGTTCTGTTAGTGAGGAAATTATAGATCCATCGACCGACTTTTCCTGTTATTCCTTTAGCACGCATTTTGTGCACTATTACGCCATGGTCACACTTGTCGAAGGCTTTTGCAAAGTCTGTATATATTACATCTGCATTCTTTTTGTCTTCTAGTGCATTTAGGACCTTGTCGTAGTGATCCAATAGTTGAGACAGACAGGAGCGACCTGTTCTAAAACCCATGTTGCCCTGGGTTGTGTAACTGATGGGTTTCTAGATGGGTGGTGATCTTGCTTCTTAGGACCCTTTCAAAGATTTTTATGATATGGGATGTTAGTGCTATTGGTCTGTAGTTCTTTGCTATTGCTTTACTGCCCCCTTTGTGGAGTGGGGCTATGTCTGTTGTTTTTTAGTAACTGAGGGAGACCCCCGTGTCCATGCTCCCTCTCCATAGGATGGAAAAGGCTCGTGATAGGGGCTTCTTGCAGTTCTTGATGAACACAGAGTTCCATGAGTCTGGCCCTGGGGCAGAGTGCATGGGCATGTCATTTATCGCCTGTTCGAATTCATTTGGCGTCAGGATAACATCGGATAGGCTTGTGTTAATCAAATTTTGTGGCTCTTAATAAAAATTCATTTTGATCTTCGACTCTCAGTCTGGTTAGCGGCTTGCTAAAAACTGAGTCATATTGGGACTTGAGTAGCTCATCATTTCCTTGCTGTCATCTGTGTAGGACCCATCTTGTTTAAGTAGGGGCCCAATACTGGACGTTGTTCTCGATTTTGATTTGGCATAGGAGAAGAAATACTTTGGGTTTCTTTCGATTTCATTTATGGCTTTTAGTTCTTCCCGCGATTCCTGACTCCTAAAGGATTCTTTTAGCTTAAGTTCGATGCTTGCTATTTCTCTGACCAGTGTCTCCTACGCATTTCAGATATATTGACCTCTTTTAGCCGCTCTGTTATTCTTTTCGTCGCCTGTAAAGGGAGCGCCTGTCTCTTTCTATTTTACATCTCTCTCCTTTTTCTTAGAGGAATCAGCTTGTGCATACATCGAGTGCCACCGAGTTAATCTGTTCTAGGCATAAGTTGGGGTCTGTGTTGCTTAGTGTATTTTCCCCAGCTTATATCGGTTAGGACTTGGTTTACTTGGCCCCACTTTATGTTTTTGTTATTGAAGTTGAATTTGGTGAATGCTCCCTCGTGGACTAGTCTCATTTTGTCGGTCTGGGGCTCCACGCATACATGTCTGAACCTCAATTTTGTTGTGATCTGAGTATATTGTTTTTGATATGGTGACATTTCTTATCAGATCATCATTGTTAGTGAAGATGAGGTCTAGTGTATTCTCCAGTCTAGTAGGCTCTATTTTTTGCTGGTTTAAATTGAATTTTGTGCAGAGATTTAAAAGCTCGTGGGGAGTGTGAGTTTTCATCAGAGCTGCTCCTGGTGTTATTACTGCAACAATATTATTTGCTATATTCTCCATTTTAGGTGCCTTAAGTTGAAATCCCCCAGGAGCAAGATGTTGGGTGCAGGAGCTGGAAGATTTTCCAGACAGTGGTCAATTTTTAACAGCTGTTCCTGGAATTGCTGGGATGTTGGCATCCGGAGGCTTGTAGACTACCACAATGACTAGGTTTTGGTTCTCGACCTTTACTGCTAAAACTTCCACTACATCATTTGAGGCATTAAGCAGTTCTGTGCAACAAGTGACTCTGCAATGTACAGGCCAACCCCCCCCTTTTGCCTGTTCACTCTGTCACATCTGTATAGGTTGTAACCTGGGATCCATATTTTGTTGTCCAAGTGATCCTTTATGTGGGTCTCAGTGAAAGCCGTGAACATTGCCTTTGCCTCTGCAAGCAGTCCACGGATGAAAGGTATTTTGTTGTTTGTTGCTGGCTTTAGACCCTGTATATTTGCAAAGAAGAATGTATCGGACTGGTGGTATTGTTGGTACTGGGGGGGATTTTTTTTCCGGCATTAGTATCTGTATCTGTTGGTTTGGAGTGGAGGCCATCGACTGTGGTTCCACTCCAGGAATGACTGGATTTGGTGTACGATTTCTGCCATTTCCTGCCATTTTTTTTCCTTCCTGGCACTAAAAAACCTCTCCCCCTTGAGTGGCTGTGGTACCAGGTTTTCCCATGGCCTGGATGTTTTGTATCTTTTTGTCCCCTTTAGATGGTATGCCTGGCAATTTAAGTTATAGCACAGTCTTTCCTGTACTGAAGAGGTACACATTTCAGGGTGAAAAAGCTTACAGGAAGGGAGTTTGCATTTTCCTGTTGTCATATGGGCATGGCATTTTCTAGGGTGGTCATAGTTGCATGTCCCATCTGTTTTTCCAGATTTTCCATGCCAGCAGATACCAAGTGCATTTGTATGTGCACAGGCTTGGTTTCGCTTGCCTTGGGTTTCTGTGACTGTATTCCCTGTTGGTGCATGTTTCCCTGTCTTATTCTATCATCCCTAGCACCAACAATGGAGCTCCACCAGTTGTTTTTGGTAATTTATCCTCAGTATTGCTATTGGAGTCCTTGTTTGTATTTCCTGCGGTATTTCTAGTTTGCAATATTGGTTTTATCTTATCTTTGACTACACTTGTTTCCCTACTATGGCTCCTGTCCCCTATGAGGTCATTTATATGTATTCCTTCCTGGTATAATTCCCGACTACCTGGACAAAATTTCCAGCTTCACCATTACTGTCTCCAGGACAGCACCTCCAGCTTCACCATTACTGTCTCCCAGGACAGTATCTCCAGCTTCACCATTACTGTCTCCCAGGACAGTATCATTTCATAATACAGCTTCCTTCAACTCAGAAGAAATTTGCTCAGAAGAGATGCATTGTCTGTGCACAAACAAAACGATGGCAACAAAGATGCAAAGACAAATCGGTTTATGTGTGAGGAATGTAAGGTGCCTCTGTGCATGGTGCTTGTTTCAAGGAGTTCCACAAGCTCCAGCAGTTCTAAAACCATGTCCAGTGATTGTAAATATGTAAATATATGATAGAACATTAGTATTATACAAGATTTGTGCATGTTTATTGTAATAAACAACAGTGGTAAACAATAATATGATAATAACTTTAGTGCGGTTATTGTGTTCAATACAGTGAGTTTATATATATACATTATATACAGTATTGGTCTCTCATGCCCCAAATGTTAGTAGGAATAGAAAAAAAATTGGAAAAGAAGAGAAAAAACTATAAAAACCGCAAAATAATGTTATGCGCGTATGTGGAATTCGTCGATGTTGCTGCCACCACATCATTTTTGACAAACTTCTTGGCACTGTATCTCGGTAAGTACTGATCAGAATTTTTTTTTTCTTATTACCTTCACAAAAATATGCTCTTTAATTCTGTAAGAAAAAATAATTTTTTTCTTTTCAAAATTTCTTGGACACTGGAGCAATACTTCAGACTTTGGCCTTGGACCCTGAAGGGGTTAATTCCATGGAAATCATTCTCTTTTTCTTCTCAGAAATAATAATAATATAATATTACAGTTAAGTCACTCAGCAAGTCAGTCAAGTCATTCAGTAAGTCAGTCAAGTCATCAGTAAGTCAGTCAAGTCACTCAGCAAGTCAGTCAAGTCATTCAGTAAGTCAGTCAAGTCATCAGTAAGTCAGTCAAGTCATTCAGTAAGTCAGTCAGTTAGTCACACAAACTCATGTTAACCTCTTTTTCTGTGTGCAAAGTAGCACTTCAGTTACAGCTACAGGTTATCTCTTGTTTAATATCTTTGTTAATTCTAAGACTTAAGTGCTTATACCTCTTCATGCCACTTTCAGCAACACTAGTATGGCTACTGGGTGTCATGATTGCTTAGCAGATACACGATATAATAATTAAAATATCATAACACAATTGACAAACACAGCTGCCTTGTAGCAAAGAAAGACTGGACACGTATGAATTAGGAATGCTGGGATGGTGGGGGATGGTGTTGGGGAGTGGTAGGGGATGGCGGGGTGGTGTCGGGGAGTGGTAGGGGATGGTGGGGTGGTGTCGGGGAGTTGTAGGGGATGGTGGGGTGGTGTCGGGGAGTGGTAGGGGATGGTGGGGTGGTGTTGGGGATGGTGGGGTGGTGTCGGGGAGTGGTAAGGGATGGCTCCCTGGCTGCTACACAACAAGGTGGCCGCTTGAGCAAAAGAGAATTTTTTTCCTCCCCACAAACTGAACAATGTTAAATTAATTATACGATGTGTTACATAAAATTGTGCAGCAATTCTTCGATGGCGGTCTACTGTATTATTATATTAACGATAGAGCTTCAGTTCCCTATATTAATAATAATTATAATAATGATAGAGCTTCAGTTCCCTAAATTAATAACAATATTAATATTATTATTAATTATTATTAATAATAATTATTATAATAATGATAGAGCTTCAGTTCCCTAAATTAATACAGTGGAACCTCAAAAATCGAACTTAATCCGTTCCAGGAGCTAGTTCTAAATTCGAAAAGTCTGAAACTCAAAGCAATATTTCCCATAAGAAATAATGGAAATACAATTAATCCGTTCCAGAAACCCAAAAATATTCACACAAAAAATACATTCTATAGAGATTAATTACAGTTTTACATACAACAAATACTATAGTTTTTAATTATGTATAGTAATACATATAAAATAACATTTTTACTTACCTTTATTGAGATTGGTGATGGCATCTGGAAGATAGGGAGGAGGAGAGAGGGAGTTGGGGTTAGTGTTTGGAAGGAGAATCCCCCTCCATGAGGACTTCAGGTAAAGCCCTCTCTGGGGTTACTTCCCTTCTCTGTCTTTTAACCCTTTCAGGGTCCGTCCCGTAGATCTACGGCTTTACGTTCAGGGTCCAAACCGTAGATCTACGCCAAAATTCTAGCGCCGTCAAATTTAGCATGAGAAGGCTGGTAGGCCTACATCTAAGAGAATGGGTCTGGGTGGTCAGTGTGCACACCATAGAAAAAATCTGGACACCCACATGGCATTGTGGGAACGCCGGCAAAGTAGCTTTGTTCATAGTGCCTGGCGGCAAGATGCTCTCACTCCCCACTCATTCTCCGGGCGAATTCTGACTCTCCTCTTCACAACTTACAGTTCTAAGACTGATGGAAGTGGAGCTGAAGACGAATTCTATGGTTTTGAACCATATGGTACCATTGTGCCATATGGTACAATGGTACCACATGGTACAATGGTGCCATGTCATACAATGGTATCATATGGTACAATGGTATATGGTACCATATGGTACAATGTATGTATAGTACATTGTACCATATAGTACATTGTACCATATAGTACACAAATAACCCGCACATAAAAGAGAGAAGCTTACGACGACGTTTCGGTCTGACTTGGACCATTGAAAAAATCACACTAACAGAGGTGGAGCAGGATGGCTATATATAGGCAGGAAGAGGTGGAGGTAGTAGTAGTAGTAGTAGTAGTAGTAGTACAAGAATTGTATATAATACCGACAAGATGAAATTAAGACACATGCACAACACCCGGGCATCCCCATCGTAGACGTTTCGCCATCCAGCCAGCCACTGGATGGCGAAACGTCCACAACAAAGACAACCAGATGCCGCACATGTGTCTTAATTTCATCAGTAGTTGTAGTAGTAGTAGAAGAAGAAGAGGTAGTAGTAGTGGTAGTGGTAGAAGTGGGAAATAAGGATGACGAGCCAGTCAAAAACAAAAGCAAAAGAAGGGGAGCACTGCAAGAGAGCTAGATGCCCACAGAGGGAGAGCAAGCACACAGAGGTGCGTGAAAGGGGAAGTGGTGAAATAAAATAAATGAAGAAGGAACAGAAACACGAGACAGGAGAGAGAAAGACAACCCAGAGGAGAAAAGGAAAGAGGAAAAGGGAAGAGGAAGAAGAAAAAGAAAGAAAAAATGAGGATTCAGGTTAAGTCACGGGTGTTCTGAAGTTTGGAGCATTTTACAATGTGGTGGGAGAGGAAGGCATCTACAGAGACGAAGCCAGGGCTAAGGTTCATACAAGGAAAGTTGTGTATTAGAGAGGATTCAACTAGACGGCGGACTGTTCGAGTTGGAAGTAGGGAAGACAGTTTTAGCAGAAGACCGTCAATAGGATGGCTATGATCTCTGATGTGACAGAAAAGAGCATTGTTAGTGTCGGCAAGCCTAACACTATTTTTGTGCTCCCTAAGTCTGTCAGAAAGAGATCGACCAGTTTCTCGAAAGTATTGAAGAGGACAGGAGGAGCAAGAAATAGAGTAGACACCAGGACATCTGTGAGGGAGGAGAGGTATGACGAGATTAGTGCGAAGAGTGTTAATCTGGCGGGAAGGTAAGCTTGATGTCTAAGGGACGGAGAGAATTGTTGAGATTAGAAAGACCGGAAATGTAGGGAAGGCAGAGGATAGAAGAGTTCCCATGAGTAGAGAGTTTGGGAGAGAAGAAATTGCGTTTAGCACGTGAGAGGGCAGAGTCTATGAAGTGGGAAGGGTAGCCAAGACGGGAGAACGAATTATGAAGAGTGGAAATTTCTGCTGGAAGGAACTGAGGATCACAGATGCAGAGGGCACGGAGAAAGAGGGAGATAAGAACACTTTTCTTGACAGGGGAAGCATGATAGGAAAAGTAGTGAAGGTAACATGCCACTGTGCATAGGTTTACGGTAAACGGAAAAGGAAAAAACCTGTATCTGAGTGGTGGACATGGACATCAAGGAAAGGAAGCAAGGAATTAGATTCCCATTCAGCTTTAAACTTAATGGAAGGGGCAAGATTATTAAGAGCTTCAAGAAAAGGTTGGAAGAGACTGGAGTCATGAGGCCACAGAGCAAGATGTCATCCTATAGCGGAGCCAGAGTGAAGGTTGAACATCGAAGGTAGGAAGAAGAACATGTCTCGAAGTATTCCATGTAAAGATTAGCAAGGACAGGAGAGAGAGGAGAGCCCATAGCGACACCGAAGGTTTGAGAATAATATTTCCTTGGAAGGAAAAGGAGTTAGAGTCCACACAGAGGCGGATCAGATCAAGAAAGACATCAGTGGGGATAGGGAGATGAAGAAACCCTTCATGGGCCTTCTCTCTAAGGAAATCAAGGACATCATGAAGAGGGACATTGGTGAAGAGGGACTCAACGTCAAGACTAAGCATCTTACAGGTTGGGAGAGAGCGAACCTGTTCAATGAAGTCTTGAGAGTGACGGAGGTGGGCAGGAGAAAAAGTACCAAGAAAGGGAGTGAGGGTTTTGGCCAGCCAAGAAGCAAGAGAATAAGAGACAGAACTCTAGAGGATATGATAGGACGAAGAGGAATATCAGGTTTATGAGTTTTGGGAAGGCCATAGAAATAGGGAAGAGAGGGACAGATGACACGAAACATTGAACAAGGTCAAGTCAGGAGGGACAGAGGTCGGAGAGAGTCCTTAGTTTTTGTTGAAAGTTCTCTTGATGCGATCAAGAGGGTTGGAAACAAGAGGAGTGTAGGTGCGTGAGTCAGAGAGCAAGACATAAGCTTTACGGAGGTAATCCTCGCGATCAAGGATAACTACCGAATTACCTTTGTCAGAAGATAGTATGACAATGTTAGTGTTGGATTTAAGAGAAGAAAGGGCAAGTTGGTAATGGCGTGGAAGGTGGTGATTCTTGGAAAACAGGACTAACAAGAGCAGGAAGGAGAGCACCACGAAAAGTGGACAAGTCAGGAAGATTACGGAAGCGAGATTGACGAAGGAATCAAAGAGCTAATCAGGGAACTACCAGTGCGAGGAGTAGGCGAAGTGGCAAAGGAAAGACCAAAACCAAGAAGTTCAAGCTCATATTGAGAGAGTGAGACAGAAGACAGATTAGTAACACAGTCAGTGAGGGAGAATTTAGACCAAGGGCTAGCTGAGATGAGACGTTGAAGTTTATTTTGTAGTTTGGAAGAATGAATTTGTGCATTCAGGCGAGCAGTGTCAAAGGCAATGGTAGAGAGAAGGTTACAGAGATCCTGTGGTTAGAGCCGCAAAGAGAGCACGTTGACGTTGACGGAAAGTAAAGAAGGCATCTTCAACCTGTGATTTAGTAGAAAGAATGAGCTGTTGAAGTAGGAGACGGGCATGATCAGGAAAGGGAGTGCCCGTGGGTTGGTTTTCAGGAAGTGGGAGAAGGAAGGGGGCAGAACTTGTTCAGCAAGACAGTCACGTAGGAAGCGAAGCTGATTCTTACGACCCTGGTAGCAATAGAGCAGCCTCATAAGATCGAAAGAGGGGTTTAAAAGAGGGAAGAACATTAAAAAAGTTGGGAGAGAATATGACGCTTAACTGCGGGGTCCATAAATAACAAAAGGCACAATACCGTGACTGGAACAATACACAAATAACCGCACATAAGAGAAGCTTACGCGACGTTTCGGTCCGACTTGGACCATTGACAAAGTCACACTAACAGTCCAAGTCGGTCCGAGTCGGACCGAAACGTCGTCGTAAGCTTCTCTCTTTTATGTGGGGTTGTTTGTGTATCGTTCCAGTCACGGTATTGTGCCTTTTTATTTATGGATACCATATAGTACATTGTACCATATGGTACAGGGTGCAGGGACCCTAATGGAAATAAATCTGTCTGACTTTTTTGGGTTATCTAGGTTCTCCAAACATATGCTGCTAAGTATGATATTCTATGTAACTTTATTTGTGTATAACTAAATAAACTTACTTATGATGCCACATGCACTTGAGTAAGTTTATTCAGGTGTACAGAAATACAATTACATAGATTATCATACATAGTAGCATATGTATAAAATCCTAGGACAACGCAAAAAAGTCAGGGTGACTTATTTCTATAGTTATCCCTGTATCTGTACCATTATGGTACCCTGCACCATATGGTACCCTGCACCATATGGTACCCTGTACCATATGGTACCCTGCACCATATGGTATCCTGCACCATATGGTACCCTGCACCATATTGTACCCTGCACCATATGGTACCCTGTACCATATGGTACCTTGTACACATGGTACCCTGCACCCATATGTTATCCTGTACTGCATGGTACCCTTTACCACATAGTACAATGTACCATATGGTACCCTGTAACATATACATGTACCATATGGTCAATAGGTGTTGGTGGCATGAGACACCAGCCAAGACTGAGCGAGTGGCGACGCAAGCTAGCTACTGACTCCGCAGTTTCCGAGACAAAGTGCTTTGTCATCCACCTCAAGGAACACGTCAAGTTCCTGTTACACTTGTAATATATAATAGAACATTACTAATATACAACATTTTTGCATATTTTGTTGTAAACAAACTATTGTAACCAAATAATAATGAAAATATTAGTGTGTTGAATACAACAGTACCATATGGTACAATGAACCATATGGTATCATTGTATGTATGGTACAATGTACCATATGGTACCATTGCATCATATGGTACCATATGGTACCATTACACTATATTGGTACCATAAGGTACCATTGACCATATGGTACCATTGTATCATATGGTACCATTGTGCCAAATGGTGCCATTCTACCATGTGGTACCATTGTATCATATGGTACCATTGTATCATGTTGCACTGTGCCATATTGTACCATATGGTTACCATTGTATCATATGATGCTATTGTTACCATTATGGTACCATTTGCACCCTATGGCACCATTGTACCATATGGTACTATATGGTACCATTGTACCAAATGGTGCCATTCTACCATGTGGTACCATTGTATCATATGGTACCATTGTATCATGTGCCATTGTACCATATGGCACCATTGTACCATATGGTACCGTTGTATTCAACACAACAACCGCACTAATATTTTCATCATTTTGTTTACAATAAACTTGTAAACAAGTTTTGTAAGCAATATAATGATAAACAAATTAGTGCAGTCATTGTGTTGAATACAATGAGTGTACACTTATACAATATACATTATACTGGTCTCACAGGCCACAAATGTTATTAGAAAATTAAAAAAATTAGAAAAGAAAAGAAAAAAGTATAAAAAAACATAAAATAAAAAAATGAGATTGTGCGGAAGTCACTGATGTTGCCGCCACCCGGTCATTTTGGGTCAACTTCCCGCCGCTGTATCTCCGTAAGTACTGATCAGAAAAAACTTTTTTTTTTGTCTTATTACCTTCATAAAAATATACTCTTTAATTCTGTAAGAAAAATAATTTTTTTTTTTCAAAATTTCTTGGACACTGGAGCACCACTTCAGATTTTGGCCTTGGACCCTGAAGGGGTTAATGCCACTAGGACCAGTTTGAGAGTCACTGGACCCCTGTCTCACAAAATAACTGTCCACAGTCCTCTGTTTCTGTGGCCTCATTTCCCTAAAATGGGACATGGTTCTGTCACTGAACTTGTTACAAAGATGGCTTGTTTCAGCTTGCTCAGTGTGGTACTTCTGCACAAACATTTGGACATCATTCCACTTGGCACAAATCTCCTTAATCTTTGAAGAAGGCACCTCATCCACTCCCTATATTAACACCTTTTGCAACATCAGCTTCCTTAATTTGTTCTTTCTTTGACAGGATAGAACCGATGGTCGACTTGTTTTTCCCATACATCCTGGCAAGCTCAGCAAGTCTCCCACCACTCTCATACTTCTGTATTATTTCCTTCTTCACATCTATGGTGTTTCTCACTTTCTTTACCACAGGGGTACCACTAGCAAGTTTCTTTGGGCCCATGGCAGCTTATTTCACAGTCCCACAAGCACTAAACACAACAAAATAATCATAAAATGCGTGAATGAGAGTGCAGGTTAGTGTTCACTCAAGCATAAACAAAGCTAGACTGCTCACAGTGCCTGTGCGGGGACGCGGACAGAGCAGGCGGCAGACAGGTCCCATACCCGGTGGTCCGAAAATAGGGGCGCGTTCGATAATAGGGACACAGTTTGTCCGAAAAAATGGTCCTATTTTCGAAATGTTCGATATGTGATACGTTCGATTTTTGAGGTTCCACTGTAATAATAATAATAATTATAGTAATGATAGAGCTTCAGTTCCCTAAATTAATAAATAATAATAATAATAATAATAATAATGATGATAGAGCTTCAGTTCCCTAAATTAATACAGGTCCTCCATTACAAATCCGGCATCATTGGGACCTGTAGTGTGCCGGATTACTGAGTTTGGTGAATTACAGAGTGGCTAGGTTAGAATACACATAATAAAACTAACCAGCTTGACTTACACAGTTCATTGAACATCGGCAAAAATCGAACATTTCCGGTACTTTGAGCTCAATTTCAAGGTACTTTTCTTCATGAAAGCAATCAAAATCATGTCTATTTCTGTAATATATCTTCCATTCTATCAACTGAGTAAAAAAAAATGAAAATACAACCATAAAAACCATACAAAAATACAGTGGAACCTCTACTTGCGAGCGTGTCCACGTGCGAGTTTTTCCAAATACAAGCGGTCGATGGGTCGATTTTTTGCTTCCATACGCGAGCAAAATTTCCACAAGCGAGCAGACCTCAGGGGAGGTTCCTTGACACTGGTGAGGGGCTCTTGCTCTTGATCTCGGGAATTGTATCTCATTTTTTGTTGGACTATCTTATTGAGACTTGGGCAATGTATGATGGAAAGATGCTTCTTAATCTACACCAAAAGTGAAAGAAATCTAAGCATAAATAACAGAGTTCAATTCACATGACTCACGAAATCGTAATGACACGATTGCAAACAAACCATACTCCGGCCGGGATTGAACCCGCGGTCAGAGAGTCTCAAAACTCCAGGGCTGGAGTTTTGAGACTCTCTGACCGCGGGTTCAATCCCGGCCGGAGTATGGTTTGGTTTTTTTTCATTTCACAGCAATTAGCCACCCCTTAGTGGTAATTTCGAATGATTTTTATGGTTGTATTCTCGTTTTTTGGGTCTCATTTGATAGAATGGAAGATAAATTACAGAAATAGATATGATTTTGATTGCTTTCACAACAAAAAGTACCTTGAAAGAGCTCAACCTAGGAGAAATGGTCCATTGCTTGGCTGTTTCAGTGTAAACAAATGACATCACAGTAAATCTTATATTTTTTGTGTGAATAAAAATTACAAATTATTTATATAATAATAATAATGATAATAATAATAATAATAATAATAATAATAATAATAATAATAATAATAATAATAATAATAATAATAATAATAATGAAAGAAATCTAAGCATAAATAATGGAGCTCACTTCTCAGCAATTAGCCACCCCTTAGTGGTATTTTCGTATGGTTTTTATGGTTGTATTCTCATTTTTTTGGTCTCATTTGATAGAATGGAAGATATATTACAGAAATAGATATGATTTTGATTGGTTTCATGATGAAAAGTGCCTTGAAATTGAGCTCAACCTAGGAGAAATGGTCCATTGCTTGGCTGTTTCAGTGTCAGCACTGTCCATTCCAATATGCAGCCGTGAATGGGTTGACATATTTATACAATTATTGCAATAGGGAATAACAGTAAATCTTATATTTTTTGTGTGAATAAAAATTACAAATAATTTATATAATAATAATAATAACGATAATACAGTGGTCCCTCGTTTTTCGTAATTAATCCGTTCTGGAGGAGCTACTATAAACAAAATTTACGATTTGCAAATCAATTTTCCCCATAAGAAATAATGTAAATACAATTAATCCGTTTCTGACACTCAAAGTATTAAACAAAAATTTTTTTTTACATGAAATATACATGTAGTACTATAAACAATACAATGGGAAATGATGAATGAAACATTAACAGCATAACACTTACCTTTATTGGAGATTCTTCTTAGTGTATGGGAGACTGGAGGAGGAGAGAGATTGGGTTATTTACAGTTTGGAAGGGGAATCCCCTTCCAGCAACACCTCAGGTACCAATTGCTTATCTGGGGTTGCTTCTCTTCTCTGTTTCTTAATGCCACCAGGACCACCTTGAGAGTCACTCTAGTCCTGTCTCGCAAAGTAACTGTGGAGAGAGCTCTGTTTCTGGCGTCTCTTTAACACTTCCCTAAAATTTATTTATTTATTTATTTAAAAAATTTTAGCATACATACGAGGTACAAAAAAAAAATAAGGTAAAGAAGCAGCATGCCAAAGCCACTTACTTATATGCATAGCTTAGTGGGCTGGCTTAAAAATTTAAAACTTAAGATTAACTAAGCAAGATGAAATCAGTGATAAGACATTATTGTAAACAGATAACTATAAAGCACAATATGAGTATTACAAAGACAGGTCATATGGTTGCATGCATTGTGTTCATTAAATAGAATGGAGTATTCTTTTTGGTAGTGTATTTAAAAAATAACAAAGTTAGATTGGGCCTAGGTTTAAAATTTATGTGATATTTTGTGAGTAACATTTTGGATATACATTTATAAGGTTCAGTTATTCAGTATTTTTTTGGGTTTTTGAGTGAGTAAGTGAACTTTGAGAAGAGACTTTGAATTTATAAACGGGGTAGTGTTTCTTTTATATTTACAGGTAATGAATTCCAGATTTTAGGCCTTTTATGTGCTTGATGTTTTTGCATAGCGTGAGATGGACAGAGGAACATCAAAGAGTGATCTGTGCCTTGTGTTATGGTCATGTGTTCTGTTGAGGTTGGCAAGGAGATGTTTGAGGGGAGGGTTAATATCGAGTTAAGTGTTCTATGTATGTAATAGGTGCAATAATAAGTATGGATGTTTTGTAGGGTGAGTTAGGTTGAGTTTTTTGAATATTGGTGGAGTGTGTTGCCTGTAGTGGAATTTGTTATCATTCTAACTGCAGCCTTTTGTTGGGTAATTAGTGGTTGAGATGGTTAATTGTTGTTGAGCCCCATGCACAAATTCCATAGGTGAGATAGGGGTAAAAAAGAGAGTGATAAAGGGCAGGAGGGTGACTGTGGAACATATTTACTGTATCTTCGATAGTATCCCTTTACAGTCTTGGAAATTTTCTTAGAAATTTGTTGTTATGTGTATGAAATTTAAGTCTATTATCGAGGTGGATTCCTAGAATTTTCCCTCTGTTAGCTTTGTGATAGGTGATCCGTGTATCGTTATGTTAAGAGGTACATTCTGTAGCTCTGTTACCAAATGAATGAAGTAGGTTTTGTCAATGTTTAGTGTAGTTTGTTAGTCCTCATCCAGGTAGATATTTTCGGGAAATTCGGTTGTTTACAGTATTGGCTGCATGATGGGGCTCGGGTGAGAGAAGACGTATGTAGTGTCATCTGCAAAAGTGTGGGTTTGAGTAAATTGCGAAGCATTTGGTAGGTCATTTATGTTAGGGGGAAAGAGAAGAGGGCCAAGGACATTCCCTATGGGACACCAACTGAAATTGGTTGTGCGGAAGAGCTTCCCCCATTTGCGTACACTATTGGCTTCTGTTGCTGAGGTAAGACTTGAGGTATTTGAGGGAGTGCCCTCTAATACCATAGTGTGACAATTTTACGTGGAGCAAGTCATGGTCAACTGTATCAAAAGCTTTACGTAAGTCAATGAAGATCCCCAGTGGGACTTCTTTTTTCTCTATTGCAGTGTATATATGTTCTAGCATGTGTATAATAGCATCATTAGTATTTTTATTAGGCCTGAATCCAAATTGGCAGGGGCTGAGAATGTTTTGGGAGATGAGGTAGGAGTAGATTCGTTTATGAATTAATTTTTCGAAGATTTTTGAGAGAGGGTGTATTCAACTCTGTTTGGTCTCCTCCTTTATGGATCGGGGTGACCCTTGCTATTTTGAGAACTGTAGGGAAGGTGGAGGATTCAATGGATTTGTTAAAGAGTGTTGCAATGATTGGTGATAGTACTTGTGACGCTTTTTTGTATATAAAGGGTGGTAAGGTATTTAAATCTCCTGCCTTGTTTTTCAGTGCGTTGATAATAAGGGAGACTTCGTATGGGTTAGTCGGAGCTAGGAACAGTGTGTTCGGGTAGTTGCCAGTGAGGTAGTCATTTGGTGGGGTATCTGAGCTTGGGATTTTATTGGCAAGGTTTTGACCTATAGTGGAGAAGAAATCATTGAGTCTGTTTGCTGTTTCTGTTGGTGGGAGTTGGGGTTCATCCGATTTTGCTAATTTTATTTCGCTATGTCGTGATATCTTTTTTGTTCCCAGAATTTTGATAGGGTCTTCCAGGTCTTTTTTATATCCCTCGTAAGTTGGATAAATCTGTTCTATAATCAATTTTTTTGCCCCTTTTTATCAGGCTGGTTAGGATTGAGAGAGTAACGTTTTGTTTGGTCTCTGGTTATGTGGACCCATTCTGTACTGTTTTCATATCGGTTTTTTTGTATTTATGGATTTGAGAATGCTGGGTGTTAGCGGGACTGTTCAGTTTTCTTAGCTGTCATCTGTTTAGTTTTTTTGGGCAGTGCTTGTTATAAGGTATTGGGTCTTTTTTAGAAAAATTTTTATTAAAACATTCGTCAATATCTGTATAGATTTCTAGCTCAGTGTGCAGTCAATGGTTTTTTACTGCTGTTGTGAAGTTATTAATGGGGTGCCTCATTGTGAAGTTGCAGATGACTTTAGTAGTGTCTTGGGGTATTTTACCAAGAGTTGTTATGTGGAAAGTAGGGTAGTGGTCTGTGGTATTATCTGTAATTATGCCTGATTTTAAAAGGGATATGGTGTTGGTCCAGATGTGGTCAAGTAGGGAAAAACTAGTCTCTGTAAAATCTTGTAGGTTTTGTTACTGTTGGTTGCAGCATGCAGTTATCATTTTGTTTGTGAATTCAGTAACATGTGGGTTGGTCTTGCAGGAGATTTTATTGAAGTCACCTGAGAGTAGTAAGTGATCTTTGTTCATGCGTGCATCAGTTATCTACTTCCTAGGTTTTGACTAAATTGGCTAATGTTTGTTGTGGAACTCTGTAGATGTTTATCACTGTGAGAGGTTTTTGTAGGTATTTGGATTTGAATTTAGCTATTATACATTCCCCATGTTCATCCCTTGTGCAAGTATTAGTGATACATTCTAGTTGTTGAGTAGTATATAGCGTGCCAACCCCCCTTTTTGGTCTGGCCTACAGTTGTGTATGGCTGTGTAACCAGGAATGGCATAGGGCATCTGTAGTATCAGGCTTTAGCCAGGTTTCAGTTAGTGTAATGATGGACATATTGGCATGCAAGGAATTTAGTAATGCTAGGAGGTCATCATAATGCTTGCTTAAAGATCTGATATTGTAGTTAAAGATAGTTATGTTGTTGTTGGCTCTGAGAAGTGCCTTTGATTGTTCTGCTGTGTAGTAATTACAGTAACTGCTTGAATCATTTAAGTCATTAAATAAGAGGTTGGTATCAGGATCAATGCTTGTAATCATAAGATTTGTAGTGAATCTATAGTTAGAATTAAGTAAAAAATAAAGTAAATATTCTAAAGCTAAAAAAAAATGGTACAAGACTTTGTCACTGTACATATTTCTAACCTTCTTTACCACAGGCTTGGCACTAGGAGCTTTCTTTGGAGCCATGGTAGCTTATTTAGTACTTGCAAGCACTAAAATGAGTGGAATATTATGAAATATTTCATAGGAGCACTTGAGGGGACCTTCACTCACTGGTAAACAATGCCAGACTGGCTGGGTAGGGAGGCCTCCCCTGCTCACACCGTGTGTAAGCGTCCTGGACGAACTACTATTCGCGAGTCAACCTATGAAAAGCGACTCCATGTTTATATGAAAATACCCCTATGATTGGAGAAATTTACGATTGCCGAGAACTACGAAAAGCGAGGGACCACTGTAATAATAATAATATGTATAATAATATGAATAATAATACGTATAATAATAATAGTATAATACAATAATAATAATACATATTATATGTAGTACATTATTATTATATAATTATAATTATAGATGGCTTCAAAAGGCTGTCACTAGATGGCAGTGTTTACCACAATAAAGAGGGAGCGGTTGTGGCAGCCTCCACCTGTTACATAATGACATACAGTGGACTCTCGACCAGCAATATTAATCCGTTCCTGAGAGCTCAACGTTAATCGAAATTATCGTTAGTCGAGTTAATTTTCCCCATAAGAAATAATGGAAATAAAATTAGTCTGTGCAAGACACCCAAAAGTATTGAAAAAAAATTTTTTACCATATGAAATATTAATTTTAATACACACAAACTGAAGAAGACATGCACAGTTACATGACACTTACCTTTATTGAAGATCTGGTGATGATTGATGGGATGGGAGGAGGGGAGAGTGTTGATGGTGTTAGTGTTTAGAAGGGGAATCCCCTTCCATTAGGACTTGAGGTGGCAAGTCCTTTTTCAGGATTACTTCCCATCTTCTTTTAATGCCACTAGGACCAGCTTGAGAGTCACTGGACCTCTGTCGCACAACATATCTGTCCATAGAGGCCTGTACCTCCCGTTCCTTTATGACATTCCTAAAGTGTTTCACAACATTGTCAGTGTCACAATTAAACACTAGTTCAGGTTTCAATTCTTCACTGTCTATGTACTCCTTGAATTCCTGCACATATTTTTCAGCTGCTTTTTGGTCCAAACTGGCAGCCTCACCAAGCCTTATCACACTATTTATGCCACTACAATTCTTAAATCTCTCAAACCAACCTTTGCTGGCCTTAAATTCACTCACATCACCACTAGTTGCAGGCATTTTTCTAATTAAATCCTCATGCAACTTCCTAGCCTTTTCACATATGATCACTTGAGAGATGCTATCTCCTACCTGTTTTTCGTTTATCCACACCAATAACAGTCTCTCAACATCTTCTATCACTTGCGATCTCAGTTTTGAAAACATAGTTGCACCTTTGGCAAGAACAGCTTCCTTGATTGCTGTTTTCTTGGCCACAATAGTAGCGATGGTTGATTGGTGTTTTGTGTACAACCTGGCCAGCTCGGAGACACGCAATCCACTTTCATACTTAGTAATGATCTCTTTCTTCATATCCATAGTAATTCTCACCCTTTTTGCTGTAGGGTTGGCACTAGAAGCTTTCTTGGGGCCCATGGTGACTTATTTTGCAAGTGCAATCACTAAAAAGGCTGTGATAATATGAAATGTTCCGATTGTATGCTTGGAAGCGACCACGGTGGCTGGCTGGCTTGTAAACAATGGCCAGAAGTGGACGCGTCTCAGACGGAACGAATAGTGTTGGTCGAGTTTTTCAGCGCTAGTCGAGGCAAAATTTTTGCGTTAAAATGTATCGCTGGTCAGATTTATCGTTAATCAATGCCATCGTTGGTCGAGGGTCCACTGTATTTTATTCATTCTAGAGTATATATCGTATTTCTATGTTATTTATATTGTCTGTTATGTCATATTAGATGAACTGTGATATATAAATAAGCCATATAGATGATATTAGCAAAATTGTTCATGAAGAATTTTGCCCGGTGCCCAGACAAACTCTTGTCCACCGCTGACACCGCCCATACCACTACATGAATGACATATTTTATTCATTCTAGGGTATATATCATGTTTCTATGTTATTCATATTGTTTATTATGTCATACTAAATGAACTGTGATAGATAAATAAGCCTCATAGATGATATTAGCGAAATTATTCATGAAGTATTTTGCCCGGTGTCCAGATAAACTCTCATCCACCGCCGACACCGCCCATACCACTACATGAATGACATATTTTATTCATTTTATAGTATATATCAGGTTTCTATGTTATTTATATTGTTTATTATGTCATTAGATGAAGTGAGATAGATAAATCAGCCTTAGAGTTGATATTAGCGAAATTATTGAAGTACAGAATTCCACTGGAATGGATTAATTGCATTTCAATTAATTTAAATGAGGAAAATTGACTCTGCAAACAAGCAAATCCAGTTGCGAGCAAGGTCATGGAACGGATTAAACTCGCAAGTAGAGGTTCCACTGTATACTGCAAAGAGGCGGCTAATGGCTGAGAAGTTAACTCCCTTATTTATCGTCCGTCTTTTTTATTTTTGTTGTATGTTAAGAAGCATCTTTCCATCATACACTGCCCAAGTTTCAATGAAATAGCCCAACAAACAACCAAGAAAAAAAAAATATTTACCAAAAATCATATATGGCAAGCCCAAGCCAGGTACTGGAAATAAGTCACTTTGTCTGACTTTTCTGGGTTATCCTAGGTTCTCTATACATACACTGCTATGTATGATAATCTATGTAACAGTATTTGTGTATACCTGAATAAACTTATTTACTTCTAGTCTGTCAACTGAGTACAAGAAACCGCCCATTCACTTATTTCAACTACCCAATAAAGTGGTCAGAAATTGGCAATTTGGTCAATTTCACACAAATTTCAACAGATGCCAATTTCAAAATAGAATCCAGAATAAACAATGTAGACATTCCTGGCACTAAAATAACATTTTCTCTGTTCATTAGTCACGGCTACAGGCCCCTCTTATATTACTCTTGCTTTTCATTTGGAATTTTTATTCACAAAAAAGTAAAAGATTTACTGTTATGCAGACTGCTGCATTATTGCAATAATTGTATAAATAATGTCAAGCCATTCTTGACTCCGTACTGGAATTTAGACTGGCAGGCGGACAGGTATTGGACGGTGACGTCATTTGTTTACTCTTGAGCTTCGCTAAAGAATAGAACATTTTCGCTACTGTGAGCGCAATTTCAAGGTACTTTTCATCATGAAAGCAATCAAAATCATATCTATTTCTGTAATATATCTTTCATTCTATCAAATGAGACCAAAAAAATGAGAATATAACCATAACCACCATACAAAAATATACCGCTAAGCGGCCGCTAATGGCTGAGAAGTGAACTCCGCTATTTATGGTCTGATTTCTTTCATTTTTGGTGTACACGAAGAAGTATCTTTCCATCATACATTGCCCAAGTTTGAATAAGATAACCCAACAAACAACTGAGAAAATAATATAATAATAAATAATAATAATAATAATATCTTTATTTGCTACACGTACATGCTGACATCAGTGACATACTGCTACATAGAAAGCCGCTTGTTATGCAGAGTATTTCAAGAAAATTAGGTCAGTGTCCCAGGATAACACCCACACTAGTCGGCTAACACCCAGGTACCCAATTACTTATGGGTAAACATAGACAACAGGTGTAAAGAAACACACCTAATGTTTCTACCCTGGCTGGGAATTGAATATTTACCAAAAATCATATATGGCTAACCCAAGCCAGGTACTAAAAATAAGCCATGTTGACTTTTTTTGGGTTATCCTAGGTTCTCTACACATATGCTGCTATGTGTGATAATCTATAGAGAGAAAATAACTTTTTTGTTTCAGGTTTATGGTGCAGTACGAGTGTATATCACAGTTAGCCTTTTGGTACATTTTTCCTTAATATGCCCCAAGGGGTAAAAATGGTAGTTTTTAAAACCTCTTTCTTTACCCCTCAATGCCGGGGGCCCAAATTTACATTTCGGAAATTTTTTAAGAGAATGTTTCTTTGTTTTAAAATTCAATTTTTTGGTGGTTTTTATTGCAAAATAAAGTTTTGAAACTCCAGGGGCCCCCAAAAAGGGAAACCCCCTTTTTTTAGGGTAACTTGTGGGTTTTAAAAGGGGAAAATTTTTTTTTCTTAACCACTTTTTTTAAAGGCTTTTAAAACCCCCAATTGGGAAAAAGTTGGAATGTTTGTAAAGTGCCCCCCAAAACGTCCAGGGGGTTGGGTGGGCGCCCGGGTTTTTTTTATGTGCCTTGCCCGATACTGGGAAACAAATAGCGGTTTGTGGGGACCGTAATTTTTTCGGGGCCCCCTGCTCTGTGGCACCTAACGTTAATCAATACCTCTTTTTCACTTTTTTTGCTGTTGCTAAAAATCCCCGCTTTGCCGGGGGAGTCAAGTGCCCTGCCACTCACTGTTCCCCCTGGAAACAGTTTGCGGAAATCCAAGTCTGGCTTTTGTTTATTACTGTTTTTGGTTTTTCAAAAAATGTGACCATCCCCCCAAAGGGGAAAGTTTCTGTGCACCCCTGGGGTTGAAATACTTCCCCACGCAGTGCTCTCACCACGACACTGGGGGCCCATCATTTTTCATAGCAGTGCCTGCGCACCCCGATCATTTTGGGGAATCATTTTTTTCGCTTGCTGACCCATAGCCTTTGGGCCCAAAGATGCTTTGGGGACCACGTGGTAAAGGGTGTAACATCCCCCACAGTCAGCTGGCTGCCCCCACGTCAGCTGTTTGGCCCAGTCAGCTGTTGCGGGCCCCAGCTGTGCTGCCCCCATTCAGCGTTGCGGGACCACGTGTTGGGGGACCCGTTGCTTTCAGTCGCTGTTGCGGGTCCACGGGGTTTGCCCAGTGCGTTGCTGGATCACAGCTGCTGCTGCCCAGGTCAGCTGTTCCCCCTTTCCCAACAGCCTGCTCCCCCTGCCCACCTGACACCTGTTGCCACATTTTTTAAAACCCGGGTTGGGGTTGCTGCACCAACTTTTTGTTTTCCTTTTTTTTATCGAAGTTGGGGGAAAGAAGTTTTTGTGTGGGGGTTAAAAAAGGGTGAAAAAATTACCCCAAGATGTTACACGGGGGGGTTTTGCCACCCAGGTCTAAAGGTCGTGTTTTTCCCGGGGCTGCTAAAACTTTTTCCCAGGGGGGTTTTCTTACTGTACCCCGGCAGGGGCGCCCACCGTTGCCCCCTTAAAGGTTTTTGGGAACAGGGTTGCCTGGAAACTTTTGCCCACTATTTGGTTTTTGGAAAGGTTCTGAGAGTGGAAGGGGTTGGTGGGGGGAAAGGAAAATTTGAAAAACTTAACACGGTGGGTTAGCCCCCCTTAAACCCAAGAAAGGGCACACGGGAAATTTTTCCTGGGGAGGGGATGGAAAAAGTTGTAACCCCAGGTAAAGGAAATTGGGGAATGTGCTTTTATTAAAGGGGAAATTTTTTTGTGAAAAAAAAAATACCACTATGAGCTGCTGTATTTAACACGACCAATGGGAAACCTTGGAAAAGGGGGGGAAAAGGAAAGGGAAAAAGGTCCCCAAAAGTTTAAGGAAAATTTTGTGCCAAGGGCTTTGTCCCTTTTTTGGTAAAATTTAAAAAGAAGGGGGGGAAAACCCCGAAAGTTTAAAACATTTTAAGTCTAAGGAAGGGATCCCTCTTAAAATTTGGGCCACAACAACTCTTCCTATCATTAAAATAAAGGGGAAATCCCCGGGAAAAAAGGATTTGGCATTCTCCTATGGGGGGATTTTTTTAAAACATAAAATTTTTTCCCCCCACCCCCTTTTTGGGTTTAAAAAGGAATTATTAATTGATTTTCCTTATTTTTTGGAAAAATTTAAATTTTTCAGGGGAAAAATTTTTTTTTAATTTTTGGGTTCGACGGATTTTTTGCCCATTATTTCAGGGGAAAATTAATTGAAACGATAATTTCTCCTGAGTTGGAACGGTTAAAGCGTACAGGGTCCATTTTTGATTTTTGTTTTTTTCATTTTTTTTTACAGATAACAAAACTGTTAACCGGGGGGGTTTTTTTTGTGTTTTTTGATTTTTTTAAAAATAAAAAAAATTCTTTTTTCTAATAATTCTATACCCTCAAAAAATACTCGTTTTTCTTGCAGTAAAAACATGGGAAAAAAATTATGGTCAATTGGGGGCAGAAATCGCTGATGTTCTGCTCCCTTTGTCCTTTAGGGCCTATTTTATTCTTTTAGAGTCGGGTCTCCCTCAACTTCGCATTTTCAACTTCCGGGGCTTCCACATTTGTGCATTCTAACCCCCAAATTCCCCAGGCGCCAAATATATTTAGTTTCCCGCGCCGCGAATCCCTACCCTCCCTCTGACCCGCAAGGCAGCCACCCCTCCGCCATCATTGTGGGGGGATGTCTTGTTTGTTCTTATTTGCTTTTAAATACGTAAAATAATGTCAACCCATTATGACTGCATATTGGAAGGGCCATTGGCAGGTATTGGACAGGCCATCTTATGTTTACTTTGAACATGGCAGAGAATCAAACTTTCTACTACTCTATATAAAAAAAACAATAATAAAAATAATATAAAATTGAAGAAGGAAATTGTAAAAAAAATACAAGGCTTGAAGCAGTGGGGGGGAAGTGGTTGAGGCATCGTCTGTGGTCTTTTTTTATGCTGGGTAAGAAATAGTTCTGTGCTCTGGCAAACATTTCAAATAATTCTTTGTTTTTTGGTGCTTGTAGTTTGGTGCAAACTGGAGTGGTTGAGGCGTGGCTGCGGCGGGGTTTTGAGGCACCCGGTTGAGGCATTTTGGTTTAGAGGCAGGGGTTGGGGCAGCGGTTGAGGCAGTGGTTGAGGCATTGGTTGAGGGCAGTGGTTGAGGCAGTGGTAATTTAAAAACTATACGTTATTAATGAAAATAATACTATTATTTTTAATTATTTTATTTTTATTTATTATTTATTTAAAACAATTTGAGCAACATAAGAGGTACAAAAAAAATACAGTAAGGCGCAGTAAAAAGCCATTATATAGCATGCTTAGGGCTGGTTAAAAATTTAATTAAGATTAACTAAGAAATGATAAAATTTCAGTGATAAAACATTATGTAAAAGATTACTAAAAAGAAACAAGTGAGTTTACAAAGACAGGTCATAGGTTGATGCATGTTGTAATTCGTCATTGAAGTTTTCTGTTGGGTAGTGTATTTAAAAAATAAAAAAGTTGATTCGGTTTTAGGTTTAAAACTTTTTGTGATTAATTGTGAGAAAATTTAAGATATACTTTTAAAAGGTTCATTTTTCAGTATTTATTTGGTTTTTGGGTGAGTAAGTGATCTTGGAAAAGGATTTAAATTTTAATAAACAGGTGTGTTTCTTTTTTTTTACAGGTTGAATTCCAGTTTTGGGGGCCTTTTATGTGCATTGAGTTTTTGCATGTGTGAGATGGACACGGGAACATCAAGAGTGACTGGCCTTGTGTTAGGCATTTGTTTGTTGAGGTTGGCGGAGTTTTTGAGGGGGGGGTTTTAATTCAGATTTTAAGTGTTCTTGTATGTAATGGTTTGCAGTAAAAAGTTGGTGTTTTGTAGGGTGAGTGGGTTTAGTGCATTGAATATTGGTGGAGTGTGCTGCCTTAGGGGGAATTTGTTATCATTTAACTGCAGCCTTTTGTTGGGTAATTGTGGTCTGGGGGGTTAATTTTTGTTGGCCCATGCAAAAATTTTCCATAGGTGAGATGGGGGTAAAATAAGAGAGTGATATGGGGGCGGGAGGGCTGACTGGGGAAATGTCCCCGTATCTTCGATAGTACCCTACAGTCGGGGAAATTTTCTTAGAAATTTGTTGAAAATTGTGATAAAAATTTGAGTCTTTTAAGGGTGGATCCTAAAAAATTTTCCCTCTTTGCTTTGTGATAGGTGATCCTTTTATCATTATGAAAGAGGGACATCTGTAGCCTTTTACCAAAAAGAATGAAGTGGGTTTTGTAAATGTTTAGTGTAAGTTTTTTAGCCCTCATCCAGGTAGTATTTTCTGAAATTGGTACTTCAGTATTGGCTAGCGGCGGGCCGGGTGAGAAAAAAGTATGTAGTGTCTCTGCAAATAGGTGGGTTTTTAAAATACCACTCCCTAACTGCTCCCTCAACCACTGCTAAACCATCCCTAACCACTGCCTCAACCATGCTCAACCACTGCTCAACCCCCAAAACTGCAGTTGCATCAATCTACAAGCACCAAACCAATGAATTTTTGGGGGAAATGTTTGGAAGAGTGCGGGGCTAAGCTCACTCAGCAAAACAAAGCCCCCTGACTGGCGATCCCTACCACTTCCTCCCCCACTATTTAGCCCTTGTTTTTTTGTACAATTTCCTTTTCAATTCTTATATTAATAATAATAATTGAAAAAGGGAAATTATACAAAAATAAAAGGGTTTAAAGCAGTGTGGAGGAAGGGCTGAGGATCTCAGTCAGTGGGCTTTGTTATGCTGGAGTGAGCATTACCCTCCGCGTTTCAAAACATTTCAAAAAATTCATTGTGTTTGGTGTTTGTGTTTAGGAACTTTTTCATAATTAAACCCATGGGCCCAAAGGAACTTAAAATTGAGAAACCCAAATAGAACTAAAGAAAATTGTCCCAAAAAATGAGATGTGCTGCAGGGTTTGGGCAGTGGTTTTTTAAACCCTTTTTAGGGTCTGTCCCATAGATCTCGGCTTTACTTTCCGGGGTCCAAATGTAGATCAACCCCAAAAATTTAGTGGGTAAAATTTTAGCGCGAAAAGGCGGGTTTGGGCTTTTTGGAGAAGGGTCGGGGTGGGGCGTGTGCCACCATAAAAAAAAATTGGACTCTGCTGGCATTGTCGGAACCCCGGAAAAAGTAGCTTTGTTCATAGTGCCGGGCCGGCAAGGAAGCTTCACTCCCCCTCACTTTCCGAGGAATTCAAAACTCTCCTCTTCACAATTTAAGTTCTAAGACGATGGAAGTGGGCGAAGACGAATTCTTGGTTTTAACCATAGGTACCATTGTGCCATATGTAAATGGTCCATATGGTACAATGGTGCCATTTGGACATGGTCCCTGTCTAAAGGTATATATGGTGCAATGGTATCATAGGGGCCCAATTTTGGTATCATATGGTAGAGTGGTACCATTGGTCAATGTCCCTATAGTACATTGTCCCATAAGTACATTTACCATATGGTACATTTACATAAAAGGGGTACAGGGCCCTAAGGGAAAAATTAAGTCTGACTTTTTTTTGGGTTATCCTAAGTTTCCAAACATTTGCTGTAAGTTGTTTTCTATGTAAAATATATTTGTGTTTAAACCCAAATAAACTTACTTATGATGCCACTTTTCCTTGAGTAAGTTTTTTTAGGTGTATAGAAATACAATTCATAGATTATATACATAGCGCATAGTTAAAATCCCAGGTAACCCAAAAAAATCGGGGCTTATTTTTTAGTTTCTTGTATCTGTACCTATGGTTCCCGTACCGTATGGTACCCGTACCCTTGGTACCCTGTACCCTATGGTACCCCGTCCATATGGTACCTTGCACCCTATGTTATCTGACTGCATGGGACCCCAACCAATAGTACAATGTCCATTGGTACCATATGCGAAACAACAGTACCATTGGTATATTGTACTGTATGGTACAATGTCCCTATGGTAACCTTTTTATCTATGGTACCTTACACCATATGGTACCATATGGAACCCCCACCCCCCCCCCCCCGGCACTAAGGTCCATTGCACCATAGGTACCTTGTTAATGGTACCATTGTATATGTCCTTGTAAATGGTACCATTGTTATATGGTGCCATTTACCCTTTTTGGTTCAATTTCACCCCATGGCACCTTGTCCATTTGGTACTGTATGGTACCCTTGTATTCAAACCCCTAACCGCACTAATATTTTCTCATTTTGTTTACGTAAACTTGTAAAACAAGTTTTTAAAAAATAATGATAAACAAATTAGTGCAGTTATTTTTTGTTGAATACAATGGTGTAAACCTATACAATTTTCTTATACTGGTCTCACGGCCACAAATGTTTTAGAAAAAAAAAAATTTGAAAAGAAAAAAGTTAAAAAAAACGTAAAAAAAAAAATAGATTTTGTGGAAGTCACTGATGTTGCCCCCCCACCGGGCATTTTGGGGTCAACTTCCCCCCCACTGATCCGGTAAGTATGATCAGGAAAAAAAAAAATTTTTTCTTATTACCTTCACAAAAATTACTCTTTATTCTGTAGAAAAAAAAATTTTTTTTTTTTTTTTTAAAAAATTTCTTGGACATGGAACACACTTCAGTTTTGGCCCTTGGGGTCCTGAAGGGGTTAATGGTAATGTTTAATGCTAACATGTTGTATTTAGCACAATTTTTATGCGTTTTATGTATTTTATGACTGTTCATGGTTCAAAAAGTTAGGAAACAATTTTTTTTTGTATTTCCTACAATTAATTATGGTTTTCAATTATTTAAATGAGGAAAATTAATTGATATCGGGGTAAATGAGTTACGAACTAGTCTGAATGGATTTAAATGTAAGTCAAGGTTCCACTGTTTTTTGTTGTTTTTACTGCTTTTAAGACTACAAATGTAAAAGAAATAAAAAGTATTTCTTACCTTAAATTGTGGGTGCTGGTGTTTGTGGATGAGGGAAGAGAGTGAGAGGTTATGCTGGGCCCACTGGGCGAGGTGGTGGTCAAGGTTTGGTATGCAGTCGATGGTTGTATGGAGTGTAACTAAGTATTTAGTCGCGTAAGTCAAGTTCCAGTGTCAGTCAAAACCATTCAGTCACTTAGTTTAAATGTTTATTTGCCCCCATACCCTTTTGTGGGTGGTAGTAAAAGATTACAGAGATAAAAATTGGTCCCGGGACTGGAGCCAAAGTTTTTTAGAGTGAACAAGTTTCAGAGGTAAGAACTAGATCGGTCACATCTGGCAAGTTACAAAGGGAATGGCTCGGTAGAGTGGTCACAATCAGACAAGTTACAAAAGGTAATGAATCATAAACACGTCCCCAAACATGGTTAAATCACGAAAAATTACAGAGTAAAAGAGTAAAATTTAACCCTTTCGGGGCAGAGGCCCTTCCCAAAAATGTTCTCGGGTCGGAAAAAAAAAATTTAAAAAAAAAAAATTATTTTTTCTTATGAAAGATTTTTTTTTAAATTTATGGACTAAAAAAAAAAAATTTTTTTTTGCCTCACACTTACCGAGATATGGGAGGCGGAAGTTGACAAAATGAACGATACGGGAAAATCTGACTGCCGGGTGCCGGTAAAACGTTTATTTTGGTTTTTTTTACTTTTTCTTTATTTTTTTATTTTTTTTCAAGTAACTTTTTGGGTGTGAGCCTTTGAGCACTATTTTGTAAACTTTTCCTTTTATACACACAATAACTGCACAAAAAACTGTTTTCACTACGTGGCCCTCGAAACCCAAAGACTTAATCCATTCCCGAGAGCTATCCTTAGTGATTTAATTTTTTCCCCTAAAAAATAAGGAAAACAAAAATCCATTCCCGCACCCCCCAAAATATTGAAAAAAAAAAAATTTCCCCATGAAATTTAATTTTAATACCACAAGAAGAAGACATGTACCTTCATGAACTTCCTTTATTGAAAACTGGTGTGATTGATGGGATGGAAAAGGGGAGAGTGTGGGGTGGTGTTAGTGTTTAGAAGGGGAAACCCCTTCCTTTTAGGACTTGAGGTGTCAAGTCCTTTTCCAGGGTTACTTCCCTTTTTTAATGTCACTAGGACCCGCTTGGAGTCATTTGGCCTCTTCGCAAAACATATCTGTCCATGAGGCTGTACCTCCCTTCCTTTATGAATTCCGCATATTTTTCCGCTGTCAAACGAGATGGCATGGTTGGTTTAATTTGTGGGCGTTGGTCTATTGCAGGTGTTTCTCCTTGGTACGTGATGATTATTTGTCTGATGACTGACAAAAAAATTCACCTTTTTTGGTTTTTTGTTGGTCCTAACTTGTTATGTTTAAGCATTTAGCATGGAAAAATAAGAAGATGGAAAAAAGTTTTTCCACTTATAATCTTGCGTACAGAATCAGCAAACCCCAAACTGCATGTACATTTGTCCACTAAGCGCATTCTGGGTTGTAGTCCATGACACGAGGGGTTTTGAATAAAATTCATTGGCTCTCTTTTGTGCCTCCTTGTGTGCCTTTTATTTAGTGAAATGATGTCAAGAATGTGAAATTTAGTTTGATGCCACCGAAATGCCCTGATGTCTTGGCAGCAAAGGCCCCCACCTCAAACCCGCGGTTTCCAGCGTCGAACCCTTTGGGATTGTTTCGTTACCACGCACTGTCCCCACACTTCTGTTGTTACTCGAAGAAATTGTTGTGTACCCCGTTATCAGTATTAATATATGCCCCTTACCAAGATATGGTTCCATATTGTTGAAACCAATCACCAGGGGTCCCAATAAATTCCTGGTATCTCAATGTATTATGAGTGTCACAATGATATTAAATGAAAAACCTTTTGCATCACACAGACAAATAATTTATACCAAAAACGTTTTTCCCCTTTTCTTGGTATGTACTGCTTTTAAAGAGTCTTCCTTTTAATAAATTTAAAACTCGTAAAAACAAATTCCTGAAGGGATAAAAAAAACATGAACTTTTTTTTTCATCATAAACACATTCTACCCCCCATTATAACCCATTTTTTTTTTTTTTCCGAAAAGTGTAAACATACGTAAAAAGTATCAAAAAAAAATTCCTCTATAAAGTCACTAAAAACCCGGGGTTGAAATCGGTGTTTGTTGACCAGTTGTGGTGACGTGTGCTTTACAAATGTGGCAAAGCTTATTGTGGGAAAGAAAAGGGACATCTCTGCCACAGTTGTGTCCTTCCACTGGGGGTAGCCTGTCTTGGGGAAAAGAATTTTATTTGCCATGGTGTTTTCTCATAGTATGGTTGGTTTCCCCGACAATTTAAAGTCCATCGGGGGTTTTCAAAAATAATGAAAGCTTTTAGTTCGTGGCATTTTTCCAAGTTACACGGGCCCTATTCCCTGTGTTTCATCAAAGTCATGGGGGGGGTTGGGAAAAAAATCATCCCCCCCCCTTGCTGCCAATCCCAGATGCGGTTCGGAGGTTCTGGTATTGAAATGGTTTTGGTTGTGCAGGTTGTGGTTGAGGTGTTGTGGGAGTGGGGGTTGGGGGAGGTGGTTGTAGTTGTGCAGGTCAGAAGTGTTGGTAGTAGCGTGGCCCCCTGCCATGATCATGCCACCATCACTATCACCACCCACCTGCGCCTCACTCAATCATTTATACCCTCGTAAATATCGTCATCTTCATATAGGGTTTGGGGGTAGGGGCCCGGGATGTCTTGAGATTTTTCTCCCCCCCTTAAAAATCAAATACAACCCTTCCTCTCTATAACCCCTTCCTAATTTCACCCCACCCAAAAAAAACTTTTCAATAAAAATCAATTCCCCCCAAAAAACCTTTTCATTTAAATATTTCCCTTTCATCCAATAACTTAACACCCCGCCCTTCAGGGCTCTTTTTACCTTTTTCATTCAATTTTTTAAAAAACCCAAAAAAAAATTCCCCTTTACTAACCCCCCCCCCCCATTTAAAACACAACAAAAACCCCAATCCCCAAAAAATACTTCTTACCCATAATTAAAAATACCCAATATTCCCCCCAAGCACCCCATCCCAATTTTTTTCCTCCCCCCAAACCCTCTCTCTCATTTGGCCCCCCCCCCTTAAAACCCTAGAATTTACGCTATAAAACTCCAAAATCCTAAACATATATATATGACCGAAACAGCATTAAAAACCCCTTTTAAACACCTTTTTGGGGTTTGATTTTTTTTTTAAATTATTTTGGTCCAAGGGTATAAGGAGTTATTTGGGGGGGGGAAAATTTTCTGGTTTTTTAAACCAAAATCCCCCACAATTTTCTCCAAGTTTTGAGGGTTTAGCAGGGCATTGTCCATTAAGGGGCAATTGAGTTCCAATTTATTTTCCCCGGGGATTTCTTCAACGGGGGCCCCAAACCCTTCATTGAAACCCCTTTAGAAAAAAGCCCTATGACCCTACCTTTTTTTAGTTTCCAAAAAAACCCACCCAAAATTTTCTCTTCTGACATTTGTTTTCTTGAACACTCGGGATTTTTAGGTGATACACTGAAAGGCTTCACTTTGAAATCCCCCTACATTATAAAACATGAGGTTTTTCCTTCTTTTAGGGTTCTGCCTGGGAGTGCCTTTTCCTCCTGAGTAAGAGGTCCTCTTTTTCATTTTCCTCCAAAAGAGGCCTGTTCGTCCAAAACGAACACTTGGGTTGGGGGTGAATCTTTCAGCCTTACATAATCTTGAATTCACTTACGAATTTTTTTGCTCCTTTTTTTTTTTAGAACTGGAGCCCCCACCAGCCCCTTACACATGGCATGGCCACTACATTTTTAAATCTTAAACCAGCCTTTCGACCTTAAAATCACAAATATCAGTATTTTGCAGGCAATTTCTTTATGAGTTGTTATGCAGTTTCTTTGCCTTTTCCAAAAATCGATGTAAGATATCTCCCGCTAATCGTTTCTCGGTGATCCACACCCAACAATAATTCTCAAAATCTTGAGTACTTGTATCTCTTTTTTTGGCATATTTACCCCCCCTTTTCAACGAGTTTTTTTATTTCCTTTTTTTTGCCCACAAAGGAAAATGATGGTTGTATGGGGTTTTTTACAGTGGACCCCCTTTGGGTAATGATATTAAAACCGTTCCGGGCTCATCGTTAGATGAAATTATGTTATCCCAATTAATTTCCCCAAAAAAAATAATGGAAAAACCAATTAATCCATTCAGACAGCCCAAAAATTTAAAAAAAATAATTTTTTTTTTCTGAAAAAATACTTTCTCTACAAAAAAAAAATTGACATGCACAAAACTATTTAAAAATGTTTTAAAATGAACTTATTTTATTTAAGGTATTGATGAGTGTGAGACAGTTTTTCTTGAAAACTCGGGATTTTTAGGTGATACTGAGTAAAGGTTCACTTTGCAATCCCACTAAACATTAAACAAAAACAAAGTTAGTCTGTCTTTCATAGGCTTGTGTCCTGACAGTGGTGCAGCAGCAGCTGACCGTGGTATGATAGTATTTCGATAGTATTTCTCACCCTTTTTACCACAGGGTTGGCACTAGAAGCTTTCTTTGGGCCCATGGTGGTTTATTTAGCAGTTACAAGCACTATAAACAATGGAATACAAAATGTATCAAATGTATGCATGAAACCGGCCACCCTGGCTTGTAAACAATGACAGCAGGGCAGCTGAGGTACTCAGGCTGGACGGACAGGTTCAGGACGAATCATGTTAGGCGAGTATTTTATCGTTAGGCAGGCCAAAATTTTTATGCTCAAACGCTTCATTAGGCAGATTTAACGTTATGCGATGTGTTTGTTAGCCGAGGATCCACCATACATCCTGGCCAGCTCTGCCACACGTATGCCACTTTCATATTGTTCACTGATATTTTTCTTGAATTCTATCGTATTTCCCACCTTCTTTACCAAAGGCATGGCACTAGGAGGTTTCTTTGGAGCCATGGTGGCTTATTTAGCAGTCGCATGCACTAAAATGAATGGAATACGTATTATGAAAAGTATCGTATGAAAGCGTGAGGTGATGGTCACTCGCTGATAAACAATGGCACACCGGCTGGGAATGGAGTGTAAGACCGCTCGGGGCTTTGCGTACACGTCCAGGACAAACGACTATTTGCGAGTCAAACGACGATTCACGAGTCAATGTTCTGACGAAAAAAGTTACAATTTTCAAAAATTACTATCGATGCTTACGAAAAACAGGGGACCACTGCAATTACCATTATTAATCATTGGGAGGAAACCCATGGTTTGATCACGGCCTGAGAATTGGGAGATAATTAGGTATGATTGGAGGAAAATGAAAATGGCTCTATTATTATTACATTTATGGGGGGAGTGATAAATCTGCAAGGGTTATACAGCACCTGGGGGATACAGGAAGCATCAGATTTGATCCAGTAAAGGGAGGGTAGCTCAAATTCTGGCTAAGGCTCCAGACTACTACTACTACTACTTAGAAGAACTATGATATTAGTTTTACATTTTACAATACTGTACACACAACCTATGTACACCATGGAATATGCAGTTGTCCAGATTGTTGTTTTGGGACATAATACCAAAAATAGTACTTGACTGTGCATCACATCTAAGTCAATCAACACTGAGCTAGTTGTGTCATGCACTAGACCTATGGTGGAAGCAAGGTTAAATTAGATTTGGTCATTATGTGCATTTTTTCCATGAAATAGATAACTATGCTATGTACTGCAAGGAGAAAAATAGTTATTTGTGGGAACTTTATTTAGGTAATAATAGATAAAATATGTAATATCATGTATGCAAATTCTTTATTAAATGAGTTGTGCAATAGAGTCAGTTATATTTTAAACAAATAGGAAATAATAATAATACATAATTGTTTTAGCACTAGCTGTCTCCCACCAAGGTAGGGTGACCTGAAAAAGAAGAGCACTTTCACCATCACTTTATCACTGTCTTGCCAGAGCTGTGCCAACGTCAGTGCAGATGCTCCTCCAAACTACAACAGCAATAAATAATAATAATGCTACTACTAACAATATAACGAAATTAAGCAATAAACAACAAACAGGAAAATAAATATTTTCACAATACAGTGGACCCTCGCCTAACACTATTAATCTGTTCCTGAGAGCTCAACGTTAGGCGAAATTATCGTTACGCGAATTAATTTTCCCCATAAGAAATAATGGAAATCAAATTAATCCGTTCCTGACATCCCAAAGTATGAACAAAAAATTTTTACCACATGAAATGTTAATTTTAATACACACAAACTGAAGAAGACATGCACAGTTACATGACACTTACCTTTACTGAAGATCTGTGATGAATTTGGGATGGAGGAGGGAGACCGTGGGATGTGTTATGTTTAGAAGGGGATCCCTTCATTTAGGACTTGAGGTGGCAAGTTCTTTTCTGGGGTTACTTCCCTTCTTCTTTTAATGCCACTAGGACCAGCTTGAGAGTAAACTGGACCTCTGTCGCACAACATATTCTGTCCATAGAGGCCTGTCCCCTCCTGTTCCTTTATGACATTCCTAAAGTTTTTTCACAACATTGTCAGTGTAAGTCACCAGCAGGGTTTTGCAATAGCTGTGGGGGGGGTGATTTTCTTTCAAAAAAAGGTTTGCACTTTAAGCCACATTGCACACATTTCCTTAATCTTTGAAGTAGGCAACTTCTTCAATTTCTCTATCCCCCCTCCGAAGCAGTTTCCTCAGGTGTGGCCTCTTGCTGTTGAAGATGATCTAGCAGCTCATCATGGTTAGTTCTTCATTGGCCCCTCCACCAACTCTTCCCTATCCTCCCCACTAACCTCCAACACCAAGGACTTCCCCAATGCCACAATGGATTCCTCAACTGGCATAGGTCCCAGGGTTAGCCTCAAACCCTCAAAATCCCTTTTGTCTACACATTCTGGCCACAGTTTCTTCCAAGCAGAGTTCAAGGTCCACTTAGTCACTTCCTCCCAGCCTTACCTATAATGTTTAACCAATTGAAGATGCTAAAGTGATCTCTCCAAACTCTCTTAGAGTCAATTGAGTTCCTGAGGTCACTAAAACACCTTTCAAACATAGCTTTTGTGTACAGTTTTTTTGAAGTTGGAAATGACCTGCTGGTCCATGGGCTGCAGGAGAGGAGTGGTATTAGGAGGCAAAAACTTGACCTTAATGAAGCTCATTTCCTCAGAAAGTCGCTCTGCCACGTCTGAAGGATGACCAGGAGCATTGTCTAATACCAGGAGGCACTTAAGGTGTAATTTCTTTTCAATTAGGTAATTTTTCAGTGGGGGCAAATGCATGGTGTAACCAGTCATAGAAAAATTCCCTAGTGACCCATGCCTTACTGTTTGCCCTCCACAGCACACACAAATTAGCCTTGAGGACATTGTTTTTCCTGAACACTCTGGGAGTTTCAGAGTGATACACTAATAAAGGCTTCACTTTGCAATCACCACTAGCACTGGCACACATCAACAGAGTAAGACTGTCTTTCATAGGCTTATGTCCTGGGAGTGCCTTTTACTCCTGAGTAATGTAGGCCCTGCTTGGCATTTTCTTCCAAAACAGGCCTGTTTCGTCACTAACACTTGTTCAGGTTTCAGTCCTTCACTGCCTATGTACTCCTTGAATTCCTGCACATATTTTTCAGCCGCTTTGTGGTCCGAACTGGCAGCCTCACCATGCCTTATCACACTATGTATGCCATTACGATTCTTAAATCTCTCAAACCAACCTTTGCTGGCCTTAAATTCACTCACATCACCACTAGTTGCAGGCATTTTTCTAATTAAATTGTCATGCAACTTCCTAGCCTTTTCACATATGATCGCTTGAGAGATGCTATCTCCTGCTATCTGTTTTTCGTTTATCCACACCAATAAGTCTCTCAACATCTTCTATCACTTGCGATCTCTGTTTTGAAAACAAAGTTGCACCTCTGGCAAGAACAGCTTCCTTTATTGCCATTTTCTTGGCCACAATAGTAGCGATGGTTGATTGGGGTTTTGTGTACAACCTGGCCAACTCGAAGACACGCACTCCACTTTCATACTTAGCAATGACCTCTTTCTTCATATCCATAGTAATTCTCACCCTTTTTCCTGTAGGGTTGGCACTAGAAGCTTTCTTGGGGCCCATTGTGACTTATTTTGCAGGTGCAATCATTAAAAAGGCTGTGATAATATGAAATGTTCCGATTGTATGCTTGGAAGTGACCGCGGTGGCTGGCTTGTAAACACTGGCACCCACGGTACAAGTGAGGCGGGCTCAGGCCGCACATGGACACGTCTCGAACGAATCGCATTGAGCGAGTTTTTTAGTGCTAGCCGTGGCAAAATTTTTGCGTTAAAATGTATCGCTAGGCGGATTTAACATTATGCGATGCGTTCGTTAGGCGAGGGTCCACTGTATAATGATTTTGTTCAGATTAACTTAGATGTTAGCTACCCAAGCTAACCCAATAAAGTTTGTGTCACTGGGGATTGTCGGTCTTATTTCCACTGGAACCTTTAATCCTCCTCCCCATGATGTAACTCATAAGTTTACTAACACTCAGGTTCCTAATTGATGTCCCATGGCTTGGTAGGCAATGCACTCGCCTCACACAATTGAGTGTCCATGGTTTGATCCCCAGTTGGGTGGAAACGTTAAGCATGTTTCTTTACACCTGCTGTCCCCATTCACCTAGCAAGTAGGTAGGTACCTGGAGTTTACCTGGAGAGTTCTGGGAGTCAATGCCTCATGGTAGATCAGGGTCTGATCAACCAGGCTGTTACTGCTGGCCGCACGCAATCCAACATACAAACAACCCTCTTGATAATTGCTTTTCCGTGTACCCTGGGTGTTAGATGACTGGACTGGGTCGCATCCTGAGGGACAAGATTGAAGGACCCAAATGGAAATAAGATAGACAGTCCTCGATGACCCACTGACTTTCTTGGGTTATCCTGGGTAGCTAACCCTCCAGGTTAAAAATCAGAACAAAATGTTTTCTTATTTCTAGGTGAACAGGAGCAGCCAGTATAAAGAAACATGCTTAATGTTTCACCCATGCTGGGTAGCATTTCCTGAGACCTCTGTGCATGAGCTGAAGACACTATCAATCAACCGAGCTATAAGCACTCAGCTCAACCTGACCCAACCTAATCTAGACCAGCTATAAGATTGTCAGCTAGGTTAAGTTGGGTAACATTAGGTAAGGTGAATTAAAAAAAATCTCATAGACATTAAATGTGTATATGTATCTCTACTGTACAGCGCACTTAATACTTGTATAGAACTTTTATAAAAATCACCCAAGAGTAAAGTACATATTGATCTTTTTTAAGGTAAGGTTTGGTGGGTTTTGGTAGGCTTGGTAAAATTTTTACTAATTGCACAATAAAATACTATCGCAACTGCAAAACTAACTTAATATTTTAAAATTTAAACTATAATTAATGGACAAAATTGGCAGAGTAGCAGTCGTAAACTTATTATCGACATTCTTTGGGACAGCAATTCACAGCACCACCAATAATCACCAGTGAAGGAAAAGTTACTTCAATTTCTTGAATAAGTAAGTTTAGGCACAGGTACAAGTACAATTACCATACATAGTGTAAATTATCAAAGATAACCCAAAAAAAGTCAGTGACTTATTTCCATTGGAGCTCAATTCTACACAATTTTCTGTGCAAAAGAACTATATAAAAGTTTAAAATTACTTATGGGCACTTACCTGAGGTAGGCCACCATTTGTCTCCAGAAATTTGTGACAGCAACAGATGTACTCACTTATTTGTGGTCGCAGGGGTCGAGTCACACCTCCTTTTATTGTATTTAAGTGGCATCAAGGACCAGTCAGTCCTACTTTCCCGCTTCCCCGAGTGCCCCCGTAGAGAAACATTGTCTAAATCTGCTTGAAAATAAAAAGAAAAAAAAACTGTTTACTCTTCCGGTAAGAGAAGTGAAAACGAAAAAAATTTATCAAAAATTAGTCTTGTGTGGAGCCCCTCTATATGATAATTGTTTCCGGACCTGTAAACTAAAACAGAGGGTTGCAACAGAACCTATACCGAAAGCTTGAAGTTATTATCATAATAATAATATATTGTGGTTGACAGTAATCGCAGGCCTTTTGCACAGGGCTAAAGGTTCCATATACCTAGAGTTCCCCTTTGACATTTCAGTTCATCAGGTAATCCAGCATTGCAGATTTAATAAGGGAGGTAGGCGTTTGAGTAGGATCTTCTAAAAGCCCGAATTGATCGCTAAAGCTATGATAATCTGTATGGCCATTAGGAACTTAACTACTTGAGAATACACAACAAAGACAAAACAATACAAACCCGCCGCTCGCGCTCCTAAGAATTTATAGATATTAACTGAGTAATACTAACGAGCCTATAGTTTGCATTACATCGGACCTACTATTTTTCACTTGAAGATAGGATTAACTCTGGCCTCCTTGAACCCCTCCGTACGGTATTAGTGATTGATAGATTTCTTATGTAGCAATAGGAATTGACAGTCAGAAAGTCAAACCTATCGTTTTTCTATTAGGAAACTTAAGACGGGATGGGTTATCAGTCCCAGGCAGGGCCTGTGCTCTTAGAGTTTGGGTTTTAACCTGCTTAGTTACTTTTTTGAAAACAGAAAGTCATGAGATACAACTTACTAAGTTGACAACTGTGTTTGGGGTTACCCCTTTATTTGGTATAGTATGGTGAAACTTATCAGAGTCTTGTTAAAGGTATTTGATGCCGGCAGCTGGTAGATTAATCGACTTACTAGTGATTGATTGCAACAGTATATGTAGTATGAATTACAGCAAAAAAAATCCTGCCACCTTAGAAGTTACATGGCATACCTCAATTATCGATAGTGTCATACTAACTAAGTAGACCTATCTACAGGCTTAAGGCTATACCCCAACTGTTTTAGTTGTTCCAGAGCTTTCTGGGGTTATGCTATACCTCTTCAATTTTTGAGGCAGGTATGCTTTGGTCACGGGCAGACGGTGTTTCCTCTGTACTCTGTTCCTCACCCTTTGGAATTCATTAGTGCTGGCAATATCCTGCTGTTTGCTTAAATTCTTTTTAGCAGCTGTGTCTCTGAATTTCATATTATCATATCTCGGTACGTCAACCAGGGTTCAGTTCTTCGTTTTAAATCCTAACCTCTTAACTGGTGCCAATATCATCAAAGATGGTAAGTGAACATTGTGTTGATTTTTCCCAGGCATCGTTTACCGTCCGTGCATATGTATCTCTGTCCAGTCACAAGTGTGTACCTATTTACCAGTTTTCTTTACTGTAGTTTCTAGTTGACCACATTTTTATTGTCCTGTGTAGGCTATCCTACTCCTAGTATTTTCTGTGCAGTATAGATGCAATGATCACTAAGACCTGTGTAATGAACGCCTGACTGACGAATGTTCTCAGAAGCAGTTACAAAGTATGTGGTCCAATTGGGTGGCTGAGAACGTGTGATCCGGTTAGTGTAATAATTAGTTGAGTTGATAACTATTAATCCAAGAATTTGCTTATAACCTTTTGCATAGCCCTTATTTTGCTGCTGAAAAACAGATATTGAAGTCGCCCATATTAGTGTCTCCGCAATGGTTTTCAACTCTGACAGACTCTGAAAAGCTTCTAAGAACTGGTCCTGGTTAGGAGGGGCGGTAACTAGTTCCTACTAAGATGGGTTTTGGTCTTAGAAAGCAGCACTTCAAACCATAGAATCTCCCCAGGTAATTGTATTTAAATCAGTCTTGGGTTGTTAAGCTAAAGTCATTTCGAAGTAGGGCACCTACTCCACCACCCTTTCTGTTCCTATCTAAGTGTTTAATATTGTAACAATAACCATTATTTTGACCTCGTCGTCATCACCGTATCATCCAACCACGATTCAAGATGGTTAGAACTGCCAGCCAACTACTAATTTTGTTAGCTAGAAATTCCTAATCTCTGCCAATTTAGGACGAAGTGATCTTGCATGACATAATAAAGTGAAGGCCTGTTTTTTCATAAAACACTCGTAAACATCAAATATGGCAATGGGTCATTTGTATTAAAATTAGGTAAATCAATGGTCATCACTGCTAAAGGTAAACCTTTTGGCCAAGGAGCATTGTTACACCACAATGAATTCTTCAGGCACCGTTGCTATAATTGTACATAATCATCATGCACCCAACCCCTTACCCATTTTACATAAGGTGCCTTTTCTGTTTTTCATGCGTACTTTAGTACAGTGTATGCACCTGTTTGGTAGTGTTTGAGATAATAATGGCTGTATTGTCTCACACTGACCTATGTATGCATTACATATGGAGTTAAGGTTATCATTCCTAGCTACTAGACCGTCATTATCGCCGTCATTTATCCGTCTGTTTTGCCTCTGCACAATAGTTTGAGGTCCTGGATTAATTTGGATATCACCACTTAAGAGCGCTACAATACTGGGCTCTGGTGGCCTGGTGGCTAACGCTCTCGCTTCACACAGCGAGGGCCTGGGTATGATTCCCAGCCAGAGTAGAAACATTGGACGTGTTTCTTTCCACCTGTTGTCTATGTTCCCCATCAGTAAAATGGGTACCTGGGTGTTAGTCGACTGGTGTGGGTCGCATCCTGGGACACTGACCTAATTTGCCCGAAATGCGGTGCATAACAAGGGAGTTTCTATATAGTATTATGTCATTGTTGTCATCTAGGACTGTATACCTTGTACATGTACTTGTAGTAAATAAAGATATTATTATTATTATTATTATTATTATTATTATTATAAGAGCTGTGTGCCACTGTTTTTGTTTGGGTATGCGGTGTTGCCATACCTTGCGGCGATAGTGAGGTTTACTTTTCTGGTAGGATGGCAACTGTTGGGCTTTTACTGTCCAGGGCGCTGTTACTCCATTCACCTTTTCCAACCCCCATGACTGATTTCTTTCTTCATGGAATTGAAGAAGAAATATAAATATAATTATGGCAGCCTGTACCCCTCTAATGCCTGCCATTTTCACTCTTCGCTCTTTTACTCATATACAATAATATTTATTTCTCTTTTCCAGTCCCTAGTACACTTAGTATCTGCTTTAATTACACTGAATTACTAGTAAAATTTCCTCTTCAAAACCCTCTTCACTGCTCACTTTTCCCTTAACTTCACAAAACCCTTACAGTTAACCTCTTCAACACCCTCTTCACTGCTCATCTTTTCCCTTCACTTACAAAACCCTTACATTTAACCCCTTATTCACCCTCCCCTACCCACTCACTTCACAGTCTGGCTTCACCAATTAACTTCTAACTCCTTTCCATTCTGTAGACCAGAAAGGTTTAATCAATGGTTTTATCCTTCAAATCCCCCTCAATTCCATTTATCGGGGTTGTGTCGTGTGTTGTCTCCTGACCTGTTTTGCTGACTCAGCCATTTTTAAAACACTGAGGGGAGTAACACCACCTGACTTTCCTTGAGTTTATAGATATATTTGGCTTTTTCTGCTATGATTCTCTCACTGTACACTGGTCAGCTGAATATAGGTCAGCTACTAAAATCATTAACCTTGACTATTTAACTATTCACTTCTTTCCCACGACTGGCACTGAGGATACCGTCCTATACCTTGGAGTTTTAGTACTGTTGATTTGACGATGTCTCCTGTGTTTCCCTCTCGTTAGCACTGGTACAGGTGATATGATGGTGGTACAGATATGATGCTACTGTCAACAGATGAACGTCAGTAAAGATGAGAATTTCACTTCGCTAGTTGTACGTCTGGCAGTAGCTGCTGTTTGAATGCCGGTCAGCCATGTTTAAAGGCTCAAATCTTTCCCTCGTTTGGCACTGACGAAAAAAGTCCTACAGACCTGGCATTTCCTTGGAGATTTAGTTGATCAGGATTTCTGCATGTTGTCTTCCCGTTAAACACTGGTGCAGTTGATATGGAGGTCAGTTATTTCATTTAGTGGAAAACGTCTTGTGTCTGGTTCACGTCTGGCAGCAGGTCTGGTACTTGAATGCCGGTCCCTCTTCTGTCATATTTAGTCCATTTCGTTGTCGTCACCGTCAGTTTTTATGTAACTATAGTTAACTTGCATGTTGTTGCAGCAGTACTTGCAAATTTGGCCATCACTGGAGTTCGGGTGATGAGGGCAGAGGGGATAGTGAGGAAGAAGGATGGTTCTTGCGGTAGACGTCTATTGTACGAAAGCGTCGTAACAGATTTGTATGGAGGAGGTGGGGATCAGGCTTTCTCAGAGGGTTATAGAATGCTTAACGTTAGGAATTTCTCGTAAATCTGGATTGATAATGAGTGAGTGAAGGGGTTTTCATAGTAGGAGGAGTCAGGGGGGTAACAGCGGCTCGCCTCCTTTGGGGGGGGGGGGGGTGTGAGAGTGTTGTGAATGTGATTTTGGCAAGGTTTCCCTGGATTCATTGAGACTTATGGCATCCAAGTGCGGAAGTAGAGCTCAAGGTCTCGTTATGTTAGGATATAAACTTTTCCGAATGTAGAGTTATATATAGTAGAATTTTTTTTATGTATAATTTTGAATGTTATCAGTCTTGTATGACACGATTCTTGAGTAATAAGTTCTTTGCTACATGAAAGTGTGTTTTTAGTTTGTATTTATTATTACGTGCTGGGGGTTTGTTGCATGATGAGATATACTTATATACTGTTTTGCTTTGTGCATACAGGGCATCTGAATTAATGTGATTTTGTGAAACTGTTTGTGTGTACGTGTGTGTGTGGGTGTGTGTGTGTGGGGGGGTATCCCTTTTCCATTGTATTGAGCCTTTGTCATAGGTCTGACGTTATGTAATACTTTATATATGTATGATTCACTTCTTTTTAAAGATTTATAATTATGGTCTGTACCTGATACCGTTTGGTGTCAATGCTACGTTCTTGATGTTTAAGTTATTATTATTATTAAAGAATAGGGCGGTATTCTTCCCGGCCCGGGCCTTTTCCAATTGTTGGCCCGGCTTGGCCTCCCTCATTAGGGCGTGTCGTGAGACCTAAGTCTCCATGGGAGGAGGCACATGTACCTCCTCATCTTGGGACCAACTGTCCCCCAGGCCTAGCCACAAGCTAGGCCTCAGACCCACAGTCCCCAGGCCAGCCACAAGCTAGCCTCCTCAGGTCTGCCATCCCCGCCACAAAGGGGCGAATGGGAATGACAGTCTTATGAGCTAAAGGCTCGGGCTCAGGCACCTACCCTACCCTAGAAGGGTTAGCATGGTGTCGATGTGATGTTAATTTAGTCTGTATGGTATACAGACATATCTAGACAGTTATTGTAATGTTTCGTATGTTGGTATATATGTAAAAGCTGTATTTTAGGAGATACGTATGTAGATGTTTCTGTAAGATTATAAGTTAGGTTTTGGTTTTTTGATTAATGCGAAGGATGGATTTACTGATATAACTTCTTTTGTATCTTTTATGTTCAAGTGTATTGAGCCTTTGTCAGATGTCATGTTGTCTGAACAATTTATATATATGGCCAAGGTGTTGCATCAAGAATGTGTATATATTTCAAATCATGACCCTGTGACTGTATTTTTTTAGCTATGTTCTTGCCGTAAGTCTTGTTGAATGTTTGGCAGCAATATCTTGCGTGCATATAGGGTTCAATCCGTTTGTCAGTTAATTTAATTGAGATCCATACTGTATTCATCTTTTCTTTTTTAATGTTAAGACTGTATAGGTTTAATAAAATAAAAAAAAAAAGTACCAAATTGCACACGAAAAATCACTCCCTATTAAAGCAAAAAGACTCGGCAGACGTTTCAACATCGCTCCAATGGAAAAAAAGTGTCCCGCTAAGCACGATAAGAGACAAACACATTAAGTGTGAAGGGCCCAAGACTGTCTACTGCCACCCACATACTAAGGGGGTTACCATAGACCCCTGACTGTATTCAAGAAGGCTCTGAAAACACTAAAGTCAGTTCCTAACCAGCCGGACAGTGTCGTACATCGGGTAGCATGCCAGCCAACAGTAAACAGCCTGTGATCGGGGACCTGACCATATGAGGCCTAGGTCATGACGGGCCACAGGGCGTTGACCCCGAAACCCTCTCCAGGTATACTTAATGTAATATTAGTATTTCACAAAGTAATCAGCTGAGTAACAGCTATTTTTTAAACGACCGCCGATAACAGAAAAATTGGTGATACCGATACCCATACTTTGACACATCTGTATAAAATAATATAAATGTGTAGAAATCTAATTGACAGTATTGTTGTTTGGGGTAACTATAATAATTATGATATACATAAATATATTGACGCTAATAAAATAAGATAAAGAAAAAAACAAATATTTTAATCTTCTACAATAATTTCCTATTAAATAACACTATTAAATTTTGAAAACCAACTTTAAGAAGTATTAAAATTAAAAATACATTTACAAAACTTATTGTATATTATTGCCCCTTTGGGCGGGATGGCAGACCATCTAATACACCAGATGCAAATATAACCAAAACTTAATACACATTCCACCAGACTATACTTCTCTGTGCCTCTACACCGTGCAAACTAGTAATTACATACAAATAAATATACAATGAATATTAATTTTAGGTTACTACTCCTTATTTACACATGAATACATTAAGTAAATACTTAAAAAAAAAAAGGTACAAGGAACACGTACAAAAATTCCAAGTCACAATGTTTCAAGGAAAGGAAAACCTCTCAAGTTTAAAATTCACCTTGAAGAACAGTACAAGCTGGACATATTCACTACCAAGAAAACTATTTACATATCTTATTTAATATATTTATAAATTTTAGATATTTAATCTTTCATTTTACCTTCCCCAACAAGGGAACTAAAAACAAAATAGATCTTTCCACCATCACATCCAGTTCCACACGTGTACCTCCATACACACCCATCCACCCATCACTTCATACCCAGACGACAACCCGTTGAATACCCCTGTCTCCGCCCCCACCCCTTTACCTACATACTCACCCAGGCTGTTAAAAACCCATTATAAATGCGCCTTAAATTCCCTATTATTAGTCCTCCTATAAACCTTCGGAAAAAAAACTCACCCTCCACCTTTTCCATATATGGCTCTATTGCGACATAAAGTTCGATAAAACTTCGCCGCCGAATCCTTTCTCAGAACTTCCCAACCTCCTTCCTTCCTCCCCCTCAATACCCACAAAACCTATATGAGAGTCCACGATTATGTATGCTAAACCCCCTTGCCACACCCTCATCCACCCACCCATATCAAGACTCAACGCTCCAATACCGAAAAACCTTGACTCCCCACCCTGCCACTACCTACTCAACCAACCATGATGCTCTAAGTTCCAAACTTTCACAAAAATAAGACAACATGATAACGCAGTTCTCATCCCACTGCATCTGCTACACTCCCCACCACGATGACCCTCCTATCTCGGAGCATTGCTCCCGTTGGCAAATACCATGTAGGAAACGATACATAACCTCACACGGTCCCTAGGTCGTATCCTTAATTTACTAAAATCTTTGCCATACGACATTCTCCATGCATCTATGGGTAATATGGGGTAGAAACCCTTCAACCGGCCATCCACTACTGTCCCCTCTAAAAATTTACACAAAGTTCCACCTTACTTTTCCCGGTTACCTGGCTAATACTAAGGCGGCGTATACACTTTTTCACATTCCTTCATTTCCGCTCCCCATACCATTTCCGAAGGTGATCATGTACTTTATCTAGCTGCCCCCCCCTCCATCCACTGCCATGTATCAACTCCCTCTTAATGAATCACAACATTTTCCGTTAGTATGCTTTCTCAGTCCAACAAACCCAACCCCCCTTCCATACCGCAGTGTACACTACCATCCCTTCGCAACCATTCACCCTGAACCCCACAAGAATTTGAACACTATACTAAGAATACGAGTGATCACACCATCCTGTTAACGCAACACTGCTGATACAAACCAACTTTACCTATAAGTAATACATTGATAACAATCGCTCGTTGACTAAGGGTTAAATGGTGAGGTCACAAGCAATACCCAAACGTCACTTGCTCCTGTTTCCACCATCCTATTTCAATTAATTGACCCCATGCACACTCAGGTCAGCCTCATATATGACACCACAGATTTTTTAGACTCCCAGTCCCCCACTGCAGCACATAACATCCCCATTTCTAAACGTCCCTGCCCACTCACCCAGCCCCAATTATCATTGACTTCTCAAATTTACCTACATCCTCAGTAGCTCTCCCAAGCATTTGTACAACTTCCCCTAAAACTTCTAACAGTGTCCTCCTCGCACCCAAAATGTTGTAATCGTCAACATCACCCACCAAGCCAGCCAAGGCTTCAGCACACCGTCGCCTCTTCCTATTTCCTTAGACGATCCTGCCACCATTCCTATAAAGGGATCCTGACCACATTTAACTAAAGTTGCGACACTGGACAACCCTGCCGAAGCCCACCGCACCATGTTGACTCCCTCCCCCACACACCCACTGATTTGCACCCTTACTACCTTCACCTTCCCTGAGTACATAATTTCTTTCTTCGCCAAACCCCTGTGTGAGGAGAATATCCGCAAATCCCCTCTTCCAGCCTGTCAAAGCCCTTGCCAATCAGTGCCAACAACGCCCCTCTGCCCCTTCCAATGTTCCCCAGGAAGCTCTTATGATTCCAAGGCCCTCGACCACTGAACCTACCTGGTAGCCCAAAATGAAGGCGCAAACACAACCCTCGCCCACAACACATTTAAGCCTATTCCCAGAATGTTCGCAAACAGCTTATAATCAGCACAAGCAACGAAGGCGTCGGTAATCCCCGAAGGGATCTCTCTGCTTTTTAACCCTTCGGGACCAACACTCACCACCGCCATTTTGTCTGCGATTCTCCCATCTTACCTCCTCTTTCACATGACATTTCATTAACCTTACTTTAGGAAAACCCCTTACAGACCCCCAGTGTTCGTACAGTAAAATTTGCTTGGTAACTATTTAATCCCGGTGCCTTTTCCCTTCCTCATGTCCATAAGGGCTCTCCATATTTCCTCCACCTCATTGACCCATCCCCAGTGCCTCCCGATCACTCCTCCCTAGTTTGGCATGCACTTACTCACATACTGCCCATGCACCGCGCCATCCACGACACTACTTTCTATCACCTACTCGTCCTCAAACCATCCGTCTGCATACACAAATCCCCATTGTTTTTCCCATACTCCTGACCCCTATCGAAAAAACCCACCGAAAAATTACTTGCAAATCTCGGTATTGTAGATATTGCTGTCGCGTACTTCCATCCTCAGCAGCACACAAGCTGATGGGCTTGTCCGCCCCAGAGACTTCTCTGTCCAGCCTAATGTACTCGTACTGCTGCAAAAACACTCTTTCTTGCAAATCTTTATCTCCGTCCGTTCAACATTTGTATTTCCTCCATGGGGTACACCCCCGCCACCCCCCCCCCCCCCCCCGAGAAACAATCCCGAAATCGGATTCTATATAATATGACAAACCATACCACAACTAGATTAATGCGTTTGCCCTCCTCGCATAAAATTATACGATCTTACCTTAGCCACACTATGCCACCATCCAACAACATCCACCTCCAGTCCTTCTCTCTGCACAAAGTTGTTCACAAAAAATGCTGCAAAACCTTCCACTCCCTCCCCATCCCCCAAAACCATCGTATTCAGTTTCCAATAGCTTCCCAGCCTACAAGCCAAAGCATCGCACCCCACCTCCACTATTCCGCCCTATGATCAGAAGACACGATCTCCAAAAGTTTAAAAGACTCTACCAAAACCCCTCTGAGATAATATATCCTGTCAAAAAGAGCCGCGTCATCCCCGCAATCTGCCTCATAATGGTTCATAGTTCGCCCACACAGACGCCAGCAACGTACGCCTCGCCCAACATACTCTACCATTACCTGAGTTTTAAACTCATCGAGATATACATACGAGGGTATAGGATGTCTCAGTGAATCTTGAGCTTACGCAGGAATCCTTCGTAAGCTCCTTTTAAAAACCCATTTTCCAGGTTGGGCTAGATGTACATTCCCATATCTTTCAAAAACATATCTAAGATCTGTCTTCATTCACAGCCTGCAAAAGACACGTTGCGGAGCTCCATCAACCTGAACCCACACTGCCGGTGTTACGTTAATGCTTACGTCATGGAAACGATCCACCAACGCCTCGTACACTTGACAGTTTAAGCACTTTCCCACACGAAAATCTATAAATCCATTCAGTGCCACTCCATACAAATCCTCGTCTCTGATGCGAATGTCTCTCTGATAATTTTGCGCAATAACAATCGACTGAACGTAGGCATTAAAGCTCCACTAATGAGGCTCCATGCCCACAGTATTCACTCTCCGGCACACACCTATGCCAAATTATTGTCTGAGAGTAGCTCGACTGGAAAACAGTAAGGGGTGCAAAGCACGACCGCACTCTACCTCATCCAGGTAGCAATTAAGGGTCATGTTACTAAATCATACAACAATTGTAACGAAGTTAATGGAGGCAGAAAGGTGAACCCAAATGAATTAAAAGTCACCTAGATGCCTTAGAAAATATTAGTCATATAAATTGTGGTTTCAAGAAGTAGATGAGATCAGCTGGTGAATTGTGCAGAAGATGATGAAAGGGAGCTGCTGTGGCTCAATATTAAGGAAGCAGAGGATGTAAACAATATTGCTGTCAACCCAAGTAAGGAAAATAAGATGGTGTCTACCAAAGCTTCCCGAGAATATCATCCTGTATTTACTCTTGGAGAAAATTGGGAGGGGTTTTGGTCTATCTTTAAATCAGTCATGCATGATAAGGAGTGATCTTGCAAGTGTTACCAACTATCTAGTTAAAAGAGACAAGTAGGGGACGATGCGCATGTTCTCATAAAAGCATTTCCAAATGTGAGGCTTATAGTGAGGCCAATTAACTTGTTGGAGGAAACTATGATAACTTGGAGCAAAGTAGGCGGATCCTATTGCTGTTTGTGGCTAATTGAGACTCCATATCACAACCGCAATGTTTACAGCAATTTAGGATCAAACTAGAAACACACTGTAGAACACTTGAGTAATACAACATGAACTGGAGGGAGCAGTGTGGTTGGTGAGTGTCTTGATGCGATTAATTGAACTATAAGACAGTTCAGTGGGCTGCTAAACAAATAAACCACAAGGGTTACTTCGAAAGGCCTGCAGGGATAATTGTCCAATTGCAGCCAGCAAAACCCCCATTACCTCTTCTACGTCTACGACTACGACCATAATGTACCTGACAAGTCTCACAAAGGGAAAAATACCCAATGCCAATAATCATAATTCATCTAATAAAAACGGTTACATAGGCACATAGCAAGTTGACAGGAACCAGTAATAGTGGCTCTTCACATCAAAGTAAGAAGAATAAGTACCTAATAAGGGTAACCCAGTTCATAAGAGATCAGGCAAAGAAAAGAGAGACTGTCTCATCTGCAAGAAGAATTGTAATGCATAAATAACTCATGAGATGCTAAAGTGGAAAAATAGAAGAGCAACAAAAGGTGTGTCATATGTTTAGGCAAATCATCATGTAAGGGATTGCCATGCCAAATTGAACCATGTTATCCAATGCAACAAGAGAAGGCACCCACAATAGTATGTGTAAGGTGATCTAATTTAATGATGGTGACAGGTAGTAAGAAGTGATAATAACCCGGACACACACGGTAGCTAACGTAAAGATTGTAGCTAATGTCAGTAACAATGGCCCTAGCTGGAGGTAAGCCGTACCTGTGTGGATGTGATAAATATGATGATAGACGGCATAAATCCCAAAACTTTAACAGCATTACTAAGAATCAGGGATTACAACGTATCTTTCAAACAAACTAGTTGCCTTAAAAGAGAATGAAGGTACAAATGGGGGATCCTAGCACCACAACTAAAATTATCTGGCTTCTCTCAAATAAGAGGGCCCAGTCCTATGACAACGTTTTAACAGGTTCTGGGCAGGGAATGAACCCGGTTAATGTGGTAGTCCGTGGATAGTGGCATAATAATGCCACTACGGACAGACTCTCCCATAATAATCCAAAATTGGCACCTTCTGTGGTAAATACAGACTCTGAGGGACCAATAATATTTTGAATTGGCATGGCTACTATGGCACCTTGTAAAAGGTCTGGAAAAGAAATGTGTATCAAGCTGGCTCAAAACTGGTGTAGGTCCAATTTAATTTATGCAGCTCCCTCGTATTAATAATAAATGAACATAGAGTAAGCTATAATAAAGTCATCGGAGTTTTTACACGCACCCGAAAGGACTACAAGTATTTCGTCACCAGGATGATGATGAACCGAGTATCTCAATTATATATGGAGCAGGCCAGCGTAGGAACACTGTAAATTGACGAAAGACCAGATGATCCTTGTACTCGGGAACTATACGTGAAGGATGTTAAATTTGAATCTGACAATACTGGGTTGAGACTCCCGTGGAAGCTGAACCCTCCAGAATTACCTACTAATATACAGGATGGAGTCTGACAATTAAAGGCCAACTCCAGACTGAGTAAGACACCAGACATTGGTTTGACAGCTTATCAATTAATATAATAATGAACCATTAAGAAATAAATTTATAGAGGAGGTACCCTCCTTGAGCAAGGCCAAGATTTATGGACCACTACTTACAACATCACACAGAGGAAGAAGGATTTGTGATTAAATGTATTGCTCGGAGTAACAAAAAAGTTACCTAATTTGAAGACTGCTTGATGACAGGTCCCCGTCATTGACGAAAAAAGTTGGAAGAACATATTGCTAAACACAGGGTTAAGGAATATGCCTTTACTGCGGACATAAACCGAAGCCCCTTTTTTTCTGAGAGTGGGTCTGCAAGAAGTGGACCAGGATTGCACACGGTTCTTGTGGCCCGAGGATCCAGCCACCTACTTAGTCCACAGAAAACCTACGCTTCAGCAGTTTTTGGTGCTACCCTCCAGTTCATTCCCTCCGTCAATGCGACAATAAATGCACAACGTGAACTGAGTGAAGTAATGAGTAAACAATTTATAATGTGGACAATTTCCTGGTTGACGTCAACTGAAGAGGACTAATGAAATGAAGGGGCTAATGAATAATGGAAGGTGCAAATATGCCCCTGAGGGAGTTGAACAGTAATTCGTTCGTCCAGTATAAAGGAGCATATAAATAAAGACAGCCCTGATTGAAGTGTCTAAATGTAGTACTGTAATTGGGACTGACTGTGGGATACTGAGAGGACTTGTTATTGTTTAAAGTCTAATAATTACAAGAGCCAAATAAATAAATCACGATAGTATACTTGCTGAAGTTTTAAAATGCATTCGATCCACTAGGCTTAGTGTCTCAGAACTACTAAACACCTCAAATGATGTATGTTGTAGTTTTGGCGGGTAAAGAACAAAACCAAAACCATTGTCATTGGGTAGTATACAACCTCCAGATGCAAACTTCTCCCACAGTTCCAGGAGCAGCTTGGAGAAAATTAACCATTGTTGGAAAATCTTCCCAACTCCATGCCCCAAAACATCTTACTATTATTAGGAGATTTCAACCTGAGACAACCTAAAATAGTGGAGTTATAGCATACAATGTTTAGGCAGAAGATCACCCCGGGCGGCAGCTCAATGAAAGATTCACACACAACACGAACTATTAAATCTCTGCAAACAAATTCACCTTCACCAGCCAAATAGTAAAGCCAACAAAACTAGACAATATCTGACCTCATCTTCACTAACAATGACGATCTGATACATAATATAACTATCAAAACAATTTCACTTACTTTTCAATTCAGCCCCCGGCCCCCCTAACCCACCTAATCACGCCCCCTACACGGCACCCCTGACCGGCTCCCCCCCTTTTCCACCCCCATTTACCTTTACTTTGCAACACCCGTTATGCCCTTCAAACACTACCCCTTTCACCCCTTTCAACTCCCTCACTCGCCCAAAACTCCAGCCACCTCACCCTTCACTTTTCACCCTTTACCTTTCACGCACTTAAGTCACCCCCCCCGTACCACGCCCAACTTCACCATAACATTTTTCCAAACCATCAACCCCTCCAACCCAAGCTTCAGATCACAACATAATAGAGGTACAGACATGTATGACAGGCCTCCAGACAGCAAAATGGTGAGCATTCATTGAGGTCTCTTCACGAAATTCAATTTCAAATAACAAAAACATAATGGGATCAAGTAAAACCATTTCCTAAATGAAACAAATTGGAAAGATATCTTAAAAACTGCAGATCCAAACATTGCTTTGAAATAACGAATCTGTGTTCTTGCGATCTGCTCAGACACATTCCATTAAGAAAAAGAAAGATAAAATGTACACTAGAAAGAGAGAGACGGTTCCCTAACAGATGAAGGCGAAGATTCACAGAGCTGTCTAGTGGGGTCAATTATATCTAAAATACGAAGGGAGGCACTAGTCCAACGAATTGCAAATATCGAACTTAAGCTGAAGGAATTCTAAAAGGGAGACATACACAGATGATAGCCCACGAAATGAGTGAAGAATACTAAAGTCCCAACATCGACTCGTGTTTCACCGAGCCACTGCTCACTCTAAGGGTTGACAATCCAAAATGAATTCTTTATGAACGAAACCCAAAATTTGTCATCTCCCTAAATCTCGGATATTATTCTTGACTCCACAAAACTTTGAAGAGGCAATTAATGACATATACCCCAATGCCTCTGCCCAGGCCCAGACTCGTGGAACTGCGTGTTCAAACAAGAAATGCAAGAAGCCCCTATCGCAAGCCTTCTGCATTTTATGGAGAGGAAATGGACACAGCGGTCAATGCCCACACAAATACTTAAAACAACAGACATAGCCCCACTCCACATAGGTGGCAGTAAAGCAATTGCAAAGAACTACAGATCGATAAAACTAACATCCCATATCATAAAAATCTTTGAGAGGATCTAAGAAACAAAGAGCACCCATCAAAATACCCTTCATTATACAACCCAGGTCGACATGGAGCTTAGAGCCAGTCGCACCTGCCTGTGCCAACTACTGACCATTAAGACAAGGACCAGGATGCTCTAGAAGATAAACAAAATGCAGATATAGTATATGCAGACTTTGCAAAACCCTTTGACAAATGACACCATAGAGTAATTGCACACAAAATGCATGATAAACTAATAAACAGGAAAAGTTGGTAGATGGATCTATAATTTCTTAACAAATAAAACACAAAAAGTAGTAGTCAACAGAGTAGAGTCTGAGGCGGCTACGGTGAAAAAGGGATGTAAGCCACAACACCGTGTCCTCCCTTGAAGACACTGCAAGACTCCAGGCAGACATCAACCAAATCTTTAAAAGGGCCACAGAACACAATATGAAGTTTAATGATGAGAAATTTCAATTTCTCCGATATGGAAAAAGTGAGGAAATTTAAGCTACATCGGAGTATGAAACAAATTCCAACCACATAAGAGAACGAAAAAGACCTAGGAGTGATAATGTCAGAGGATCTCCCCTTCAAAGACCACAACATTGTTTCAGTCGCATCTGCCAAAAAAATGGCAGGATGGATAATGAGAATCTTCAAAACTAGGGATGCCAAGCTTATGATGACATTCTTCAGGTCTTTAGTTCCATCTCGGTTGGACTACTGCACACTAACAGCACCTTTCAAGGCAGGTGAAATTGCTGACCTAGAAAATGTACAGAGAACTGGGAATGATTAAAGTTCCTCAACCTGTACTCCCTAGAATGCAGGCGGGAGAGATACATTGATTAATGCACTTTGTGGAATATCCTAGAGGGACTCAGCACCAAAAAATTCCTTTGCTGCACTGTAGAGTTGCGTTGTGCTCTGCACCCCCCTGCTGTTTGTAGGTGAGCCCCCTTGTCAGTTACCTGCGCAGTGGTTGAAAGTGGTGCTGTCACGCATCGCTAACAACATAGGAGCACTGTGATTGGACAAGATGGCGGTTTAGTCTGAGACGCCGGAATAAATACTGTAGGCATTGAGCTACTTAAAGGAACGATAACGCTCTAGTTCTGCGCAAGTCTTATGCCAATGATCATTCAAAATTGGAAGTCGTATGGGAATAGTCTTTTAGGACATGTCTCTAGTAATCTAATATTATGTAGCCGGGAGACATATGGCATACAAGAAAGTGACTTGTATGGGGTAGCATTAACGAGGCCAAAGAATTTTCGTCAAACTGCTATCAGCTACGGTTTTAGAATTGTTAGATCACCAGGTTTCAGGATGTAAGTCTTAGCATCACACCAGCTTTCAGTTGTAAGAATATAGATGTTTCACGGGGATTATACTTGGATCAAGTTACGCAACGTTCCCTTTGAGGCGGAACGAGGTGGATATAGGAAAGTATTTTTGAGACGTATGGGACTGTGCATTATGCACAACATGGACGTGGCGGCAGGTGCATATCTGGTTTTTCCAGAGAGGTTTCTTTTCTTTCAAACCTCAAAATGACTTTGAGGCACCCAATACCGTCCCTATTGTATCTCAAGATTTGCAGATGCAGTAATGGTAATGTACCCAGGACCAACGACGTACATGCCGCCATTGATAGTTATTGTGATCACATAGTTGTGACCTGGACAAGCGAAGACTGTGCTCGACCGGTGGACGTCGCAGCCCCTGCCTTCAAAGGTGGCAGGGTGAGAAACAAACATCGGATGGAGGGCGTGGTGTTTTGGTGGAGAGAGATAGTGTATCGGGCACAAAGACGGCGGTGAGTTGGAGAGTCCCGCCCCCAGCTGTCCTGATCAGGTATTCGACTCCTGTGGATAAGGAGGAGCAGCATTACAGAGAGGTTCTTGACATTGGGGAGAAGGAATCTGAGTGGAGGTGTTTGAAGACTTTGTCACCGGCTAGAGAGGGTCCGTTTACATCTGAGCGTGGTGTCATCGGAGGAGTTGTCGCTTCCAGAAAGTCGGAGACATGATTATTGGGGGATGTCATGGTGGTTTGGGTGTCGTCCGTTGAATCATTAAACATACACTCAGGTGGAAGGTGGAGGTTCATCGAGAGCAACATCTGACTAAGACATGTGATAACATGACTGTCACGAAGAAAAGAGAACGGCTACATCAGATTCCTGATGGACGTCCTTACCCTGCACAAAGGCCTGTCAACAGACTGAGGGTGAAGTGTGAAGGTAGTGGTGGTAAGTGGTGTAGCCATGTAGAGGCACCGAAGAGTGGGGAGGGAAAAGAAGAGCACTCTGAAGGTGTCAAACTTAAAATTCTAGCTCTGAGTTTGTAAAGAGTGATGAGAGGAAGCAGGGGTGTAAAACTTTAAACAGGCATAGGAGTGTATGCTCTGTAAATGTTTATGGGGTTCTGTAGTGTGTGAAGAGAGATTGGTTCGTAATTCCTGAATAAAATCCTAGAGTGATTGTTGTGTTCCTGCAGGAGCACAATTATAAAGAGGGTATGGTGTGGTGGTGTCAAGGATGTTCGAGTAGTTACCCTGCCATCTCCCCGTCCTAAAAGGTGTGGGTGGGAATTTTAATAAGGGAGACGAGCCCGTTTGTTTGCAGAGAACTAGGGGAGGAGGGGGTAGGGAGGTTGTTGCGTGTGGATGGGTGGTGGATGGGTAATCGTGTCCTTTTGTGAGGTGTATGCCTGCCAGAAAATAACATAAAGGAAAAGAATGATTTTATGTGTAGTATCTTGTGTTTTTTTCTTAAGTGCACTGCCAGGTGCAATAGTTTGGTGGTGGACTGGAATAGTGTAATCAGGGTGGGTGGATATATTCTTGTGCTCTAGGAGTTATTAAGGATGATATGGTTACATGATGCCTTTGGGGGGGGCGGTGTGGGGGAGAATGAATAAACGTTATTAGGATGGATATGGCTGGCGGAGACTAATAGAGTGTACATTTCTCAGGGATGGATGTGAAAATCTTTTTTTTTTTCAGTACTGTTGAGGCTACAATGTCAAGATCATAGGGCATGGTGGTGAGGTTGGTGGGGGACGTTGCAGACATATATTGAAGTTATTGGAAATTAAATATAAGTGTGATAGGTGATAGGAGGGTTTGAGGGTTTTCAGTCCTATGGAAGGACTAGTGTGAAATAACAGGAGTGGATGACAATGTACATTGGTGGGATAGTGTTGCAAAGGATAAGTTTTTATGTAGAGAAGAAAACGGATTTAATAATGTAAAATATGGACTGGCTAACTATTTAAACTAGACGAGAGGATAGGTTAAGAGGTTGCTATTTGGAATAATTTTCCTATGGATGAAATAGCTGAAATAAAGGAGGGAGGTTGAGGGTGTTTGCAAAATGAAAGGTATCAAGCTGGAAGGATGCAGGCATGGGGTGGAGGAAGTGCTTTGGGGCGAACAAGCCGTCAGCGTGGTTTTGGGCATCAAAGCAAAGCAGGCGGTGACAGCTATCCCATGTTTTTAGTAGTAACGGAGATGTTGGGAATTATAGAGCCGGGCAGGAGATACAACCACGAAGGGAATGTGTGCGTATGAAGAGGCTTGGTACGAGAAGTACTGAGAACAGTGGGGGGGGGGGGGTGGACTGGCATAGACAAGGTGTGTAACGTATGTTGACGTGTAAATTTAGGAATAGTATAGAAGCTTTAGGTGGGACTATTACGGCAGAGGAAATAAAAGAATGTATTAAGGGGATGAGGAAGGGGAAAGTGCGGGTAGGTGGTGACGGTCTCGGCCAGTAGAATTATTTACAACAATTGGATGTTATAAAGGGGATTTATAGTCTTGATTATTAATCTATGAAGGAGAAGGGTTAAGTTGGGGGAGAAGCAGGTAACAGCAGTTGTGTAGTGTTGGTTGCCCAAAGGTCAAGGGGCACCCCATCCTTCGGGATTACCAAGCATATTACTGATGTGTGCAGACAAAAAGGTGTTTGAAAAATTTTAGGTAATAGGTTCAAATGTGGTTGTGGAAGGGTGGTGTCAAAATCTCATTTGGGTTGCCGGAAGGTCGATGATTGAAGGACATGGGATACTGATAAGTTTTGAGAGCTAAGGGTGGGGGTGGAGGGCGGCTTTGATGTCTAGATTGGCAGGGTGCATATATAGAGTGAATGGGGAGCTTTGCCAGGTTATACTTAGGAGACAGGGTTTTTGGGGCGAAGTAATCGAGTGGGTAAATACATTGTACAAAGGGCCGAAAATGAGAATACAGATTAATGGGTGTATGGGGAGGGAAATTGCAATGGGCTAGAGGCTTAGACAGGGATGCCCATGTCAAAAAAATGTTTTGCGTGTTTCCAGACTCCTTTATAGACTGTGTTGACCGAAGCTTATGTAGGCCATGTGAGGAGGTGTGGGGGGGTGGGAGGGCCTGGCCGGGTTATTGGATATGTTGATGACAACCACGGTTCTCATTCGTGAAGGGAATGTCAATGGGAGTGTTGGAAGAGGTTGTGCAACTTATTTGAAGTGCCACGGGTAATGCAGGTAAATATGCGAAGTCAAGGTGCATGGGTTGGGTTCTGGTTGGGTGTGGGGAGGAGACGAATGTTGTTAAAGAATGGGCAGTGTCTTTAAAGATTTGTGGTATTAATTTATAAGGATGAGATGGTTGCGGCGCAGGAGGAAAACTCTGATAGGTTATGGAAAGGATCGTGGCTCTAGGTGTTCTGAGACCCCAGCACCTAACTCTTATACAGCGAGTGATAGTCCCCTTAAACATTTTATTGTATAGAAGATTTTTCAGCTGTGTTCCCAATTTCAGGACAGCGAATGCTGGTATTCTAAGACGGGTGTACAAATGTTTGTGGAGTTACGATTGTGATTGGTTATTAAGGGAAGTTGTAATTGTTACCTGTAAGTCAGGGTGGGTTAGGGGTAGATGGATTTTGAAGATGTAGGGCTAAATGTATGTTTTATTAAATGGGAAGTGTTGCATGAGGGTGGAATGCGGGCAGTTGGACGGATACACGACAGGGGGCTGGGTTATGGGTATCGAGGAAGAGAGTTAGGGAAGCGAAATCGTCTTTTGAGGGCTGTGATGTGGTTAGGGAACTGAGAAAGGTTCGTAAAAGTGTTTTGTGTCGGTTACTTGTCGGTAGGTGCGTTGTCCCAGTTTGAGGCTTTGTTCCATCATGTATGCGAGGAAGAGTATTTGGGCTTAGGGATTTAATTAAAATGAGTTAAACCCTCGGCACGTGAGGTATGTTTCGTTTTTCTGCATGGGATCCTTCCGTCTGGTGCGATATTACTAAACAACAGGTTGCTAGAGGGTGGGGGGTGTGGTATCTGGGAGGGGAATGAGACAGCGTTCCATGTAATTTTACTTTTGGTGAAGGGCTAGAGGAGGGTAGGTGCTGGTTTAAATAAGGTTGGTACAGAGGTGGGGGGGCGTGGTGTCGGTTTTGCCGTGCTTTACAGTCTAGATATGGTGGTTAGACGAGGATGTCATAAGAGCTTTAGATAATGTCATGGTAGATTAAATATGGATATATATAGATATATATACGTGGGTGATGAGGGCAGAGGGGATAGTGAGGAAGAAGGATGGTTCTTGCGGTAGACGTCTATTGTACGAAAGCGTCGTAACAGATTTGTATGGAGGAGGTGGGGATCAGGCTTTCTCAGAGGGTTATAGAATGCTTAACGTTAGGAATTTCTCGTAAATCTGGATTGATAATGAGTGAGTGAAGGGGTTTTCATAGTAGGAGGAGTCAGGGGGGTAACAGCGGCTCGCCTCCTTTGGGGGGGGGGGGGGTGTGAGAGTGTTGTGAATGTGATTTTGGCAAGGTTTCCCTGGATTCATTGAGACTTATGGCATCCAAGTGCGGAAGTAGAGCTCAAGGTCTCGTTATGTTAGGATATAAACTTTTCCGAATGTAGAGTTATATATAGTAGAATTTTTTTTATGTATAATTTTGAATGTTATCAGTCTTGTATGACACGATTCTTGAGTAATAAGTTCTTTGCTACATGAAAGTGTGTTTTTAGTTTGTATTTATTATTACGTGCTGGGGGTTTGTTGCATGATGAGATATACTTATATACTGTTTTGCTTTGTGCATACAGGGCATCTGAATTAATGTGATTTTGTGAAACTGTTTGTGTGTACGTGTGTGTGTGGGTGTGTGTGTGTGGGGGGGTATCCCTTTTCCATTGTATTGAGCCTTTGTCATAGGTCTGACGTTATGTAATACTTTATATATGTATGATTCACTTCTTTTTAAAGATTTATAATTATGGTCTGTACCTGATACCGTTTGGTGTCAATGCTACGTTCTTGATGTTTAAGTTATTATTATTATTAAAGAATAGGGCGGTATTCTTCCCGGCCCGGGCCTTTTCCAATTGTTGGCCCGGCTTGGCCTCCCTCATTAGGGCGTGTCGTGAGACCTAAGTCTCCATGGGAGGAGGCACATGTACCTCCTCATCTTGGGACCAACTGTCCCCCAGGCCTAGCCACAAGCTAGGCCTCAGACCCACAGTCCCCAGGCCAGCCACAAGCTAGCCTCCTCAGGTCTGCCATCCCCGCCACAAAGGGGCGAATGGGAATGACAGTCTTATGAGCTAAAGGCTCGGGCTCAGGCACCTACCCTACCCTAGAAGGGTTAGCATGGTGTCGATGTGATGTTAATTTAGTCTGTATGGTATACAGACATATCTAGACAGTTATTGTAATGTTTCGTATGTTGGTATATATGTAAAAGCTGTATTTTAGGAGATACGTATGTAGATGTTTCTGTAAGATTATAAGTTAGGTTTTGGTTTTTTGATTAATGCGAAGGATGGATTTACTGATATAACTTCTTTTGTATATTTTATGTTCAAGTGTATTGAGCCTTTGTCAGATGTCATGTGGTCTGTACAATTTATATATATGCAAGGTTTTGCATCAAGAATGTGTATATATGTCAATCATGACCCTGTGACATGTATTTTTTTTAGCTATGTTCTTGCCGTAAGTTCTTGTTGTATGTTTGGCAGCAATATCTTGCGTGCATATAGGTGCAATCCGTTTGTCAGTTAATTTAATTGAGATCCATACTGTTTCTTTATTTTTATGTTAAACTGTATTGGTTTTAAATAAAACATAAAAAAAAAGTACCAAATTGCACACGAAAATCACTCCCTATGAAAGCAAAAGACTCGGCAGACGTTGCAACATCGCTCCAATGGAAAAAAAGTGCCGCTAGCACGATAAGAGACAACACATTAAGTGTGAAGGGCCCTAGACTGTTCAACTGCCTCCCAGCATACGTAAGGGGGATTACCAATAGACCCCTGACTGTCTTCAAGAAGGCTCTGGAAAACACCTAAAGTCAGTTCCTTACCAGCCGGACTGTGGTTCGTACATCGGGTTGCATGCAGCCAACAGTAACAGCCTGGTTGATCGGGCCCTGATCCATTATGAGGCCTGGTCACTGACCGGGCCACAGGGGCGTTGACCCCCGAAACCCTCTCCAGTATACTATTGTAATATTAGTATTTTACAAAGTATCAGCTAGTAACAGCTATTTTTTAAACGACGCCGATACCAGAAAAATTGGTGATACCGATACCCATACTTGACACATCTGTAGTAAATATTAAATGTGTAGAAATCTTATTACAGTATTTTTGTTTGGGTAACTATAATAATTATGATATACATAAATATATTGACGCTAATTAATAAGATAAAGAAAAAAACAAATATTTTAATCTTCTTACAATAATTTACTATATATTATCATCTATTAAATTTTGAAAACAACTTTAAGAAGTATTAAAATTAAAAATACATTTACATAACTTATTGTAATATTTTTTCTCATTTATAATATCTTTTTTTATCCTTAAGCTTCGTATCAAAATTATAATTGAATCTTTAATAGAAACTCAAATTTTAGAAAGCCAAGTTAATTTCATTAACCGGCTTTATAAATATATTTGTAGAAAACTTGTAAAATTGAGGTGGAAGACTGTCGGAACCTCGTCTTTACTTCATGCAAATAATCTCTGAGAGGGACGACCATATTTATTTACGACAGTTACCCCTTGGAAGCGTGTGGGAAAACTTGAGTTAATCCCTGCCATGCCACACACTAGGCACATCTATCCTGGGCCAGTACTATAACTTAGAATCGACACCATGCCTAACCCTTCTAGGGTAGGGTAGGTGCCTGAGCCCGAGCCTTTACCTCATAAGACTGTCATTCCCATTTGCCCCCTTGGGGCGGGGATGGTAGACCAGAGAGGCCTAGCTTGTGGCTAGGCCTGGGGACAGTTGATCCCAAAGATGAAGAGGTACTTGTGCCTCCTCCCATGGGAGACTTAGGTCTCAGACACTCCCTAAAGAGGGAGCCAAGGCCGGGCCACCACTTGGAAAAGGCCCGGGCCGGAGAATACCGGCTAATCTTTAATAATAATAAATAATATAACTTAGAAGTAGATAGCATCCACAAGTACGGCGCTACTAATTAGTTGTGGACTGTTTGGATTGTATTAGACTAACTCAGTGGTTCCCAAACTGGGGGTAAATTACCCCTGGGGGTAATTTAACCATTTTTTTTTATATTTTATTTAAAACCAATACAGTTTAACATAAAAATAAAGAAACAGTATGGAACCTAATCAAATTAACTGACAAACGGATTGTACCTACATGCTCGCAAGATATTACAACAAAACTTACATCAAGAACATAACTAAAAACAAAATTAAATGTCACAGGGTCATGAATTGACATATATACAAAACCTTGCATATATATAAATTGTACATCTGAAAGGTTCATACAGCTT
>NC_069472.1:28549617-28569431 GCF_026875155.1 Cherax quadricarinatus
AGTATGTAGATTTTCTGTAGATTATGATGTTAGGTTTTGGATTTTTGATTAATGTGAAGGATGGGATTTAACTGATATAACTTCTTTGTATATTTTATGTTCAAGTGTATTGAACCTTTGTCAGATGTACAATTTATATATATGCAAGGTTTTGTATATATGTCAATTCATGACCCTGTGACATTTAATTTTGTTTTTAGTTATGTTCTTGATGTAAGTTTTTGTTGTAATATCTTGCGAGCATGTAGGTACAATCCGTTTGTCAGTTAATTTGATTAGGTTCCATACTGTTTCTTTATTTTTATGTTAAACTGTATTGGTTTTAAATAAAATATAAAAAAAATGGTTAAATTACCCCCAGGGGGTAATTTACCCCCAGTTTGGGAACCACTGAGTTAGTCTAATACAATCCAAACAGTCCACAACTAATTAGTAGCGCCGTACTTGTGGATGCTATCTACTTCTAAGTTATATTATTTATTATTATTAAAGATTAGCCGGTATTCTCCCGGCCCGGGCCTTTTCCAAGTGGTGGCCCGGCCTTGGCTCCCTCTTTAGGGAGTGTCTGAGACCTAAGTCTCCCATGGGAGGAGGCACAAGTACCTCTTCATCTTTGGGATCAACTGTCCCCAGGCCTAGCCACAAGCTAGGCCTCTCTGGTCTACCATCCCCGCCCCAAGGGGGCAAATGGGAATGACAGTCTTATGAGGTAAAGGCTCGGGCTCAGGCACCTACCCTACCCTAGAAGGGTTAGGCATGGTGTCGATTCTAAGTTATAGTACTGGCCCAGGATAGATGTGCCTAGTGTGTGGCATGGCAGGGATTAACTCAAGTTTTCCCACACGCTTCCAAGGGGTAACTGTCGTAAATAATATATGGTCGTCCCCTCTCAGAGATTATTTGCATGAAGGTAAAGACGAGGTTCCGACAGTCTTCCACCTCAATTTTACAAGTTTTCTACAAATATATTTATAAAGCCGGTTAATGAAATTAACTTGGCTTTCTAAAATTTGAGTTTCTATTAAAGATTCAATTATAATTTTGATACGAAGCTTAAGGATAAAAAAAGATATATAAATGAGAAAAAATATTACAATAAGTTATGTAAATGTATTTTTAATTTTAATACTTCTTAAAGTTGTTTTCAAAATTTAATAGATGATAATATATAGTAAATTATTGTAAGAAGATTAAAATATTTGTTTTTTTCTTTATCTTATTAATTAGCGTCAATATTTATGTATATCATAATTATTATAGTTACCCAAACAAAAATACTGTAATAAGATTTCTACACATTTAATATTTACTACAGATGTGTCAAAGTATGGGTATCGGTATCACCAATTTTTCTGGTATCGGCGTCGTTTAAAAAAATAGCTGTTACTAGCTGATACTTTGTAAAATACTAATATTACAATAGTATACCTGGAGAGGGTTTCGGGGGTCAACGCCCCTGTGGCCCGGTCAGTGACCAGGCCTCATAATGGATCAGGGCCCGATCAACCAGGCTGTTACTGTTGGCTGCATGCAACCCGATGTACGAACCACAGTCCGGCTGGTAAGGAACTGACTTTAGGTGTTTTTCCAGAGCCTTCTTGAAGACAGTCAGGGGTCTATTGGTAATCCCCCTTACGTATGCTGGGAGGCAGTTGAACAGTCTAGGGCCCTTCACACTTAATGTGTTGTCTCTTATCGTGCTAGCGGCACCTTTTTTTCCATTGGAGCGATGTTGCAACGTCTGCCGAGTCTTTTGCTTTCATAGGGAGTGATTTTCGTGTGCAATTTTGGTACTTTTTTTTTATATTTTATTTAAAACCAATACAGTTTAACATAAAAATAAAGAAACAGTATGGATCTCAATTAAATTAACTGACAAACGGATTGCACCTATATGCACGCAAGATATTGCTGCCAAACATACAACAAGAACTTACGGCAAGAACATAGCTAAAAAAAAATACATGTCACAGGGTCATGAATTGACATATATACACATTCTTTGATGCAAAACCTTGCATATATATAAATTGTACAGACAACATGACATCTGACAAAGGCTCAATACACTTGAACATAAAATATACAAAGAAGTTATATCAGTTAAATCCCATCCTTCGCATTAATCAAAAACAAACCTAACCAAACTTATAAAAATTTTCTTGCACATTTTAAAGCGTGAACTTCACGTTATTGCAATGTTGTTATAAAACGTTTGTATTTTCATGGTTGTTACATTAATATTGATATTTATATATTGTGGGGTATGTTATTCTTATACATATAAAGGTGTATGGGTGTATAGGCATGTTATGTTTATATCTGTTTTAGTCTGTAATTTTATGTTTTTGTGTTACTGATGTTCATGCATCACCAACTATTGGTTAAAATACTCAGTGAGGTTTTTGATGAGGTCAGGGTATGGACTCTAAATTAGAATAATTAATGGTAGGTTTTTAGAAGGGTGAATGCAAATATTTAAGGGGGGGGGGGAGCAGTGTGAGCTGTGGTGACACTGGCAATAATAATTATTGTAAAAGGAGGGGTGTGTAGGATATGTTGGGTTGTGTATTTGGTTGTAATTTGGCCATTATCTATAGTGTGTTTTTCTGTACTGGGATTGTGTAATGAAAGGTTATTGTTAATATCCAGTATAATTTTTAATTTATTATACTCTTGTGCTCCTTGTATTTGTTCCATGTTTAAAAAAAAAAAAAAAAGTAACATGACCCTCCGAGCGTGCAATGTGTTTTCCTTGCTTTAAACATCCATGGACTCGCCAGCCGCATTAACGTCATCAGATCCAACACATGGGTTATAGAATTAATATCACTGATTATACAAATTAGTAGACGCTTTATAAGGGTAATTCTTACACCTTATTCTTGTTATAAATTCCTAGCACCATGTGCTAGCCAATTAATTGGGCTAATTATAATCCATCACACACTTATTAATTAAATTTGTGACTCTATACCCATTTCCTTCAAATCAGTCATTAATTATAAGTGCTTAGTTCACCTTAATTAATTTTCACTGATTACATCCGGTTCGGACGGGGACAAACGGGCAGATGTGGGAATTTTATATGGGTAACCCGCATGAACCTCGTCATTACATTCATACAAATACGTAATCTCCTTGTGAGGCGACAGCCATTTATTATTTGCAGTAGTTATCCCGTGGAAGCGTGAGGAAAAACTTCAGTCACTCCTGGCCACTTTGAGGTCATCCCTGCGATTTGCCACACGCACTAGGCACATCTATCCTGGCCAGTACTATAATTAGAAATGGACAGCACGCAGAGTACGGCGCTACTAATTTGTTGTGGACTGGAGAGAATAAATTGGACTGATTAGAAGAAGGTAGAGGGAGAGAGGTGGTCCCTCTATCGAAACTCCAGTGATGGCCAAATTTGCAAGTATGCTGCAACAACAGGTAGGGTAGGTGCTGAGCCCGAGCCTTTAGCTTCATAAGTGTCATTCCATTTAGCCCCCTTGTGCGGGGATGGCAGACCAGAGAGGCCTAAGCTTGTGGCTGGCCTGGGCGGACAGTTGGTCTGAGGCCTAGCTTGTGGCTAGGCCTGGGGGGGACAGTTGGTCCAAAGTTGAGGAGGTACTTGTGCTCCTCCCATGGAGACATAGGTCTCAGGACACTCCCTAAAGGGGGCCAAGGCCGGGCCACCACTTGGAAAAGGCCCGGGCCGGGAGAATACCGGTTAATCTTTAATAATTATAAATAATTACATCAAGAATTAGCTTGACACAAACCCGGTATCAGGTTGTCAGACCATAATTATAAACTTTAAAAAGGATGAATCATACATATATAAAGTATTACATAACGTCTGACCTATGACAAAGCTCAATACAATGGAAAGGGATACCCCCCACACACACACACCCACACACACACGTACCACACAAAACGTTTCACAAAATCACATTAATCAGATGCCCTGTTGCACAAAGCAAAACAGTATATAAGTATATCTCATCATGCAACAACCCAGCACGTAAATGTAAATACAAACTAAAACACACTTCATGTAGCCAAAGAACTTATACTCAAGAATCGTGTATACAAGACTGATACATTCAAAATTTTCACATAAAAAAATTACTATATTATACAACATTCTGAAAAGTTTTATAATTAAACATAACGAGACTTGAGCTCTAATCGCACTGGATGCCATAAAGCTCAATGAAACCAGGAAACCATCCAAACTCACATTCACACACTCTCACGACCCCCCCCCCCTCCCCCAAAGGAGGCGAGCCCGTGTTACCCCCTGACTCCCCTCCAACCTATGAAAACCCTTCACTCCAATCATTATCAATCACAGATTTAACAGTGAATTCCCAAGTTAGCATTCTATACCCCTTGAGAAAGCTGACCACCTCCTCCCATACAAATCTCTGTTACGACACTTAGTACAATAGAACGTTACCGCAAGAACCATCCTTCTCTCTCACTATCCCCTCTGCCCCTCATCACCCACGATATATATATATTATATATATACCATATATAATTACCATGACATAATCTAAAGCTCTTATGACTCCTTCGTCTACCCACCCATATCTAGGCCTTAAGCACGCACAAAAACCGACACCCCACGGGCCCCCCACCTCTGTACCAACCTATTAACGCACCCTAACCTCCTCTAGCCCTTTCACAAAAGTAAATTACATGGAACGCTGTCTCATCCCCTCCCAGATCCACACCCCCCACCCTCTACAACCTGTCTGTTTCGTAATATCTCACCAGACGGAAGGATCCCATGCTGGAAAACGAAACATCACTCACGGTGCCCGAGGGTTTAACTTTCATTTTACTTAATTATCCAAATAAATCTTCCACGCATACATGGGGAACAAAAACCTCAACTGGGACACGCACCTACCTATTAAGTAACTACACAAAACCCTTTACGAACCTTTTCTCAGTTCCCTATCCAACATCACAGCCCTCAAAACGATTTTCGCATTCCCTCAACCTATCCTCGTACCACATACCAGCCTGTCGTGTATCCTTTCCCAATGCCCCGCATTCAACCCTCATTTTTGGCAACACTTCCATTTAATAAAACATACAAATTTAGCCCTACATTCAATCATTCAAACCCCCAACCCCCCTGACTTTACAGGTAACATTTACAACTTCCCTCATAACCAATCACAACGTAAACCCCCACAAACATTTGTACACCCGTCTTAGAATCCCGCAATCGTTGTCCTGTAATGGGAACACCAGCCTGACAAAATCTTACTATACATAAATGTTTACGACTATCACTCGCCTGTTATAAGAGTTAGGTGCAGGGGTCTCAGAACACATAGACGCCCACGATCCTTTCCAATAACCTATACAGAGTTTTCCTCCTGCGCCGCAACATGTCATCCTTATAAATTAATACAAAACTTTAAAGACATCTGCCCATTCTTTAACAAATTTACGTCTCCTCCCCACACCCCCCACCCAAGAACCCAACCACATGCAACCTTGACTTCGCACTATTTACCTGCATCCCGTAGGCACTTCCAAATATTGCCACAACCTCATCCAAACTACTCCCATTGACATCCCTTCACGAATGAGAACGTGGTGTCATCAACATATACAATTAAACACGGCCAGGACCCTCCACCCCCCCACACCTCCCTCACATGGCCTACATAAGCTTCGGTCAACATTCTATAAAAGGGGTCCTGGAAACACGGCAAAACATTATTTTGAGCATTGGGCATCCCTGTCTAAGGCCTCTGCCCATTGCAATTTCCCTCCCAATACACCCATTAATCTGTATTCTCATTTTCGCCCCCTTGTACAATGTATTTACCCACTCGATTATTTCCTCCCAAAACCCTGTCTCCTAAGTATAACTGCAAGCTCCCCATTTCCTCGCTATCATATGCACCCTGCCAATCTACGAGCCAACTAAGCCGCCCCTCCACCCCACCCTTAGCTTCCACAAACTTCTCAGTATCCATGTCCTTCAATTCATCGACCTTCCCGGGCAACCCAAACTGAGGGATTTTGACACCACCCTTCCCAAAACACATTTGATCCTATTACCTAAAATTTTTCAAACACCTTATAGTCTGCACACATCAGGTAATATGGCTTGGTACTCCCGAAGGATGGGGCTGCCCTTGACCTTTGGGACCAAACACTACAACTGCTGTTACCGCTTCTCCCCAACTTACCCTTCTCCTTCATATGATTAAATAAATCAAACTATTAAATCCCATATTAACATTCCAATGTTGTAAATAAAATTCTTACTGGAGACGTCAATCCCGGCACTATTCCCCTTTCCTCATCCCCCCTTAATACATTCTATATTTCCTCTTGGCAGTTAATGTCCCACCTAAAGCCTTTCTATCACTATTTCCTAAATTACACGTCCATACGTACACACCTTGTCCAATGCCACGTCACCCCCCCCCCCCACTGTTCATGTACTTCTCTACCAAGCCTCTTCATACGCACACATCCCCTTCGTGGTTCGTATCTCCTGCCCATGCTCTATAATTCCCAACCATCTCCGTTACCATCTAATCAGGGGATAGCTTGTCACGCCTGCCTTTGCTTTGATGCCCCCAAACACACGCTTGACGGCTTGTCGCCCCAAAAGCAAGTTCCTCCACCCCTGCCTGCCATCCTTAACAGCTTGACCTTTTCATTTTGCAACACCCTCAACCTCCCTTTTATTTCAGCTATTTCATCCTTAGGAAATTATTCCAAATAGGGCAAAAAAACCTTTCTTAACCTATCCTCTAGTCTAGTCTAAATAGTTAGCCAGGTCCATATTTTAAATTGTATTAATACGTTTTCCTTTATCACATAAAACTTTCCTTTGCAAACACTATCCCACCATGTCACAATGGTCATCCACTCCCTTTCTTCCCCACTAAGCTCCTTCCCATAGACTGAAAAAAAACCCCTCCAACACTCCTCAATCACCTAACACACTTATATTTTAATTTCCAATAACTTTATATATGTTGCAAGCGTTCCCCACCAAACCTCCACCACCACTGCCCTATTGATCTGACATTGTAGACCTCAACAGTACTGAAAGATTTACATCCACTCCTGAGAAAGGTACACTCTATCTAGTCTCGCAGCATATCCACTCCTAATAAACGTTATTCATTCTCCCCACCGCCCCCCCAAAGGCATCATGTAACCTAACATCCCTTAATAAATCCCTAAGAGCCACAGACATATATCCAGCCACCCTGATTTACACTATTCAGTTCCCCACCAACTATTTGCCACTCTTGCAGTGCACCTTAAGAAAAACACAATATACTCACACATAAAATCATTCTTTACCTTTATGTTATTTTCTGGGCAGCGATACACACTCACAAAAGACCGCTTAACCCATCCCACCCATCCACACGCAACACCTCCCTCCCCCTTCCTCCTAGACTTTCCCCCTGCCCCCCCCCCCCCCACAACAAACGGGGCTCGTCTCCCTTATGTTAAAAATTCCCACACCACCTTTTTAGACGGGGACGGGGAGATGGCAGTGGTAACTACTCGAAATCCTTGCCACCTCCAACACCTACCCTCTTAAAATTGTGCTTCTGCAGGGAACACAACATCCACTCTAGATTTATTCAGGAAATTACGAAACCAATCTCTCTTCACACCACTACATAACCCATATACATTTACATGACATACACCTAAGGCCTGTTAAAGTTTCCACCCCTGCTTCTCTCATTCATCTTTACAAACTCCAGGAGCTTGAATTAGTTTTGGACACCTTCAGAGTGCTCTCTTTCCCTACCCCCACTTCTTCCGGTGCCTCCTATATGGCTTACCACCACTTACACCACTACCTTCACACTTCACCTCAGTCTGTTTCCCAGGCCTTTGTGCGGCGTAAGGACGTCATCAGAAATCTGATGTTAGCCGTTCTCTTTCTCGTGACAGTCATGTTACAAAGTCTTAGTCAGATGTTTGCCTCTCTATGAACCTCCACCTCCACTGTAGAATGGTAAATGATTCAACGGACGACACCAAACCACCATGACAATCCCGCCAAAATCATCATGTCTCCGACTTTTTGGAAGGACAACTCTGATGACACACGCTCAGATGTAACGACCTCTCTTGCGGTGGACAAAGTCTTCAACACCTCCACCATATTCCCTTCTAATGGTCAAGAACCTTCTCCTGTAATTGCTGCTCCTCCTTATCCACAGGAGACGATACCTTAACCTGATCAGGCAGCTGGGGGGGGCGGGGACTCCAACTCACCGCCATCCTGTGTGCCGATCACTATCTCTCTCCACAAAACACCCACGCCCTCATCGATGTTGTTTTCTCCCCTGCCACCTTGAAGCAGGGGCTGCGAAGTCACCAAGGTCGAGGCAGGCACACGTCCTTCGCTTGTCTTAGGTCACAAACTATGTGCATCATACTCATCCACATAGGCGGCATGTACGTCTTTGTCCTGGGTACATTACCATTACCTGTGCATCCTGAAATCTTGTTTGTAGATTACACATTGGACGTATTGGGTTGCCTCAAAGTCATTTTTTTGGGGGAGGTGGTTTTGGAAAAGAACCCTCTGGAAAAAACCAGATAGGCCCTGCCGCCCACGTACCATGTTGAGCATTAATGCACAGGTCCATTACGTCTCAAAAACTTTCCTTATATCACTCGTCTCCGCCTCAAAGGGAACGTGCGTAACTTGATCCACGTATAATCCCGTGAAACATTATCATTCTTAACACTGACAGCTGGTGTGATGCTAGACTACATCCTGAACATGGTGGACTAACAATTTCATAAACCGTAGCTGATAGCAGTTTGAACGAAAAATTCTTGCCTCCGTTTAATGCTACACCATACAAAAGTCACTATCTTGTTTGCCATAGTCTCCCGGATGATCTTTGGCAATAGGACTTGCGCTGACTAGGCCCGTTTCGTTTCCTTTAAGTAGCTCAATGCCCTACAGTATTTATCCGGCGTCTCAGACTAACCGCCCATTTGGACAATCACAGTGCACTATGTGTTAGCAGAGGCGATGAAGCACCCACTTCACACCACTGCAGCCAGAGGTAACTGACAAGGGGGCTCACCTACAAACAAGCACGAGGGGTGCAGAGCACAACAGAACTCTACCGTGCAGCAAATGAATTTTTTGGTGCTAGTCCCTTTGGGATTTTCCAAGTGCATATAAATCATGTATCTATCCCGCCCTGCATTCTAGGGAGTACCAGTTGAGGAACTTTAATCATTCCCAGTTTCTGTAATTTTCTAGCGTCAGCTCAATTTCACTTGCCTTGTGAACGGTGTGTTAGTGTGCAGTAGTCCAACCGAGATGGAACTAAAAGACCTGAAGAATGTTCATCATAAGCTTGGCATCCCTAGTTTTGAAGATTCTCATTATCCATCCTGCCATTTTTTTGGCAGATGCGACTGAAACAATGTTGTGGTCTTTGAAGGGGAGATCCTCTGACATTATCACTCTAGGTCTTTTTCGTTCTCTTATGTGTTGGAATTTGTTTATACTCCGGATGTACTTAAATTTCCCTCACCTTTTACATTCAGGGAATGAAAATTTTCATCATTAAATTCATATGTGTTCTGTGGCCCTTTTAAAAGATTTGGTTGGATGGTCTGCCGGAGTCTTGCCAGTGTCTTCAAGGGAGGACACGGTGTTGTGGCTTTCATCCCTTTTTTCACAGTAGCGTCCTCGACTCTACTCTGTTTGACTATACTTTTTAGTGTTTTATTTGTTAGGAAATTATAGAATCCATCTACCAACTTTTTCCTGGTTAATAGTTTATCATGATTGTGTGCAATTACTCTATGGTGTCATTTGTCAAAGGGTTTTGCAAAGTCTGCATATACTATATAAAACAATAAAAAAAAAAAAAAAAAAAAAAAAAATAAAAAACTGCATTTTGTTATCTTCTAGAGCATCCAGGTCCTTGTCATAATGGTCCAGTAGTTGGCACAGGCAGGAGCGACCTGCTCTAAGCTCATGTTGCCCTGGGTTGTATAATTGATGGGTATTTAGATGGGTGGCAATCTTGTTTCTTAGATCCCTCTCAAAGATTTTTATGATATGGGATGTTAGTTTTATCGATCTGTAGTTCTTTGCAATTGCTTTACTGCCACCTATGTGGAGTGGGGCTATGTCTGTTGTTTTCAGTGTGTGTGGGATGACCGCTGTGTCCATGTTCCCTCTCCATAAAATGCAGAAGGCATGCGATAGGGGCTTCTTGCAATTCTTGTTGAACACGCAGTTCCACGAGTCTGGGCCTGGGGCAGAGTGCATGGGTATGTCATTAATTGCCTCTTCAAAGTTTTGTGAGTCCAAGAATAATATCCGAGATTTTTGGGATGAACAAATTTTGGGTTTCGTTCATAAAGAATTCATTTGGATTGTCAACCCTTAGAGTGAGCAGTGGCTCGGTGAACACTGAGTCGTGTTGGGACTTTAGTAATCTCACTCATTTTCTTGGCTATCATCTGTGTTGTATGTCTCCTATACAGATTCCTTCAGGCTTTAAGTACGTTATTTGCAATTTCATTGAGCTAGTGCCCTCCCTTCGTATTTTAGATATATTGACCCACTCAGCAGCTTGTGACTCTTCGCCTTCATCTGTATAGGGAAGTCTCTCTCTTTCTAGTTTACATTTCTCCCTTTCTTTTTCTTAATGGAATGTGTTTCTTGAGCAGATCTCAAGAACCACAGAATTCGTTATTTCAAAGCAAATGTTTGGATCTGCATTTTTTAGGATATCTTTCCAATTTGTTTCATTTAGGAAATGGGTTTTTACTTGATCCCTTTATATGTTTTTGTTATTGAAAATGAATTTCGTGAAGGAGACCTCAAGATGCTCACATTTTGCGGGTCTGGAGCCCTGTGCATACATGTCTGTACCTCTATTATGTTGTGATCTGAGTGAATTGTCTTTGATAGTTATATTATGTATCAGATCGTCATTGTTAGTGAAGATGAGGTCCTGCATATTTTCTAGTCTTGTAGGCTCTACTATTTGTCCTGTTGAAGATTGAATTTTGTTGCAGAGATTTAATAGTTCGTGTGTGTTGTGAAATTTTCATCTGAGCTGCCTCCGGGGTGATCTTGCTAAAACATTGTGTTGCTATACTCCACAATTTTAGGTGTCTCAGGTTGGAATCTCCAAATAGTAAGATGTTTGGGCAGGAAGTTGGGAGATTTTCCAGACAATGGTTAATTTTTTCTCAAGCTGCTCCTGGAAACTGTGGGAAGTTGCATCTGGAGGCTTGTATACTACCACAATGACAAGGTTTTGGTTTTCGTTCTTTACCGCCAAAAACTTCAATAAATCATTTGAGGTGTTTAGTAGTTCTGAGACACTAGCCTAGTGGATCGAAAGCATTTTAAAAACTTCAGAAGTAATACTCTCTTGATTTTATTTATTTGGCATTACTGTAATTATTAGACTATAACAATAACAAGTCCCTCTCAGTATCCCAAGTCAGTCCCCAAATACAGTTACTACATTTAGACAATTCCAAAAAAAACTCCAGGGCTGTCTTTATTTATTTGCTCCTTTATTACTGTCTGCGGACGAATTACTGTTTCCACTCCCTCAGGGGCATATTTGCACCTTGCATCTATTTCATTAGCCCCCTTCATTTCAATAGTCCCTCTTCAGTTGGACGGTCACACCCAGGAAATTGTCCAACATTATAAATTGTTTTACTCATTAATACTCGTTCAGGTGATGCATTTATTGTCGCTTGAAGTAGGAATGAACTGGAGGTAGACACCAAAACTGCTGAAGCGTTAAGGTTTTCAGAGGACTAAGTAGGTGGCTAGATCCTCGGGCCACAATAACCGTGTGCAATCCTGGTCCACTTCTTGGCCAGGACCCACTCTCAGGAAAAAGCTTCCGTTTATGTCCGCAAGTAAAGGCATAATCCTTAACCCTGAAGTTTAGCAATATGTTTCCAATTTTCCGTCAATGACGGACCTGTCATCAAGCAGTCATTCAAATTAGGTACTATTTTTGTTATTCCTAGCACTACAATTAAACACATTCTTTTCTCTGTGTGATGTTGTAAGTAGGACATAAATCTGGCTTGCTCAGGATGGGTACCTCCTTATAATTTTATTACTTAATTGTTTCATTAATTATATCATTATAAGCTGTCAACAATTCATGTTGTCTTACTCAGATCGTGGAGTTGGGCTCCTTTTAATCGTTCCATACACCATCCTGTAATTAGTAGGTAATTCTGGATGGTTCAGCTTCCACGGGAGTCTCACCCAGTATTGTCCAGGATTCAAATTTAACATCCCCTTCACGTATAGTTCCTCGAGGTAAAGGAATCATCTGGACTTATCTTCATTTTCGTGATTCCTCATGCTGTCCAGCTCCATAATTTAGATACTGGTTCAACATCATCTCTGTAGACGAATACTTTGTCGACCTTTTCAGGAGTTAAAACACACCGTTGACTGTATTTATAGCTTCCTTAGTCATTTATTATTACTACGAGGGAGCCTGCATAAATTACATGACCCTCCACCAGTTTTGAGCAGCATGATACCCATTTTATTTTCCATTACCTTTACAAAAGGTGCCATAGTAGCCACATGCAATCAAAATATTTATTGGTCCACCAGAGTCATTAATTTACCACAGAAGGTGCCAATTTTGGATATCTCGGGAAGAGTTCTTTCCGTAGTGCATTAACAATTAAGCCACTATCCACGACTACCACATTAACCCGGGTTCATTCCCTGCCAGACCTGGTAAAACCGTATGTCATAGGACTGGCCCTCTTATGAGAGAAAGCCAGATAATTTTAGTTGTGGTAGGATCCGCCATGTGTTACCTTCATCCAGTAAGGGCAACTACGTTTGATGAAAGTACGTTGTAATCCCTGATCTAGTAATGCTGTTACAGTTTTGGAATTTATGCCGTCTATCATCAATATCACATCAACACAGGTACGGGTCTACCTCAGCTGGCCATTGTTACTGACATTAGCTACAAATCTTTTTACGTTAGGCTACGTTGTGTCCGGGTTATTATCACTTATCATTACTACTGTCACCATCATAAAAATTAGATCCACCATACACTTAACTATGTGGTGCCTTCTCTTGTTGCATTGATAACACTGTTCAATTTGGCATGGCAATCCCTTACATTATGATTGCCTAAACAATATGACACACCTTTTGTTGCTCTTCCAATCTTTCCACTTTAGCATCTCATGAGTTATTATATGCATTACAATTCTTCTTGCAGAGAGACAGTCTCTCTTTTCTCTTGCCTGATCTCTTATGAACTGGGTTCCTTATTAGGTTATTTAATTTTTTTCTTCTTATTTGATGTTGAAGAGCCATCTTACTGGTTCTGTCACTTGCTATGTGCCTATGTAACCGTTTTATTAGATGAATTATGATTATTGGCATTGGGATAATTTTTACCTTTGTGAGACTTGTCAGTACATTATGGTCTGTAGGGAGAGACGTAGAAGGTTAATGGGTTTGCTGGTCTGCAATTGGACAATTAATCCTGCAGGCCCATTCGAAGTAACCCTTGTGGTATTTGTTAGGCAGCCACTGAACTGTCTTATAAGTTCAATTAATTCTGCATCAAGGACACTCACCAACACTCTGCTCCCTCCAGATCATGTTTATTACTCAAGGGTCTCAGAGTGCTTTCTAGTTTGATCATAAAATTGCTGTAACCATTGCGGTTGTGATCTGGGAGTCTTCAAATTAGCCACAACAGCCACTAGATCCAGCCTACTTTGCTCCAAACGTTAATCATAAGTATCCTCCAACAAGTTAATTGCTTCACATATAAGCCATCTACATTGGAAATTGCTTTTATTGAGAACATGCGCATCTCCCCTTACTTGTCTCTTTAAATAGAAATAGTTTGGTAACACTTGCAAGATCACTCCTATCATGCATGATGATTTAAAGATAGACCCAAAAAACCCTCCCAATTTTCTCCAAGGAGTAATACAGGCATGCATCATTCTGGAGAGCTTTGGTAGACACATCTTTATGTACCTTACTTGGTTGACACAGCAATATTGTTTACATCCTTGTTCCTAATATTTGAGCCAACAGCAGCTCCCTTTCATAATCTTCTGCACAATTCACCAGCAGATCTCACTCACAGTTCTTGAAACCACCAATTTATATGACTCATATTTTCTAATGCATCTAGGTGTAATTTTAATTCATTAGGGGTACCTTTTCTTCGCCTCATTAAACTTCGTACACTTGTTGTAGGATTTAGTAACATGACCCTTAATTGCTACTGGATGAGGGTTAGAGTGCGGTCGTGCTTTATTGCACCCCTCTACTGTTTTCCCGTCGGCTACTCGACAAATAATATGGCACTAGGTGTGTGCCGGAGAGTGAATACTGTGGGCATTGAGCTATTAGTGGAGCTTTAATGCCTACGTCAGTCGAGTGTTAGTGCGGCAAAAACTTGATCGAGAGACATTACGGCATCAGAGAGAGGATTTGTTGTGAGTGGACTGAATGGTGTTTATAGATATTCGTGAAAGTGCTTAATGCTCAAGTGTACGAGGCGTTGGTGGATCGTTTCCAAGACGTAAGCATTAACGTAACACCGGCAGTGAGGGTCAGGGTTGATGGAGCTCCGCACGTGTCTTTTGAGGCTGATGAAGCGATCTTAGAAATGTTTTTGAAAGATATGGAAATGTACATCTAGCCAACCTGGAAAATGGGTAAAAGGAGCTACGCAGGATTTCCTTGCGTAAGCTCAAGATTCCACTAGGAGCATCCTTACCTCGTATGTATATCTCGATGAGTTTAAAACTCAGTAATGGTAGCGTATGTTGGGCAGAGGCGTACGTGCTGACTGGAGTGGCGAATTATGACCATATGGAGGCAGATTGGCGGGGATACGCGGCTCATTTAGACAGGATATATTTATCTCCAGAGGGTTTGGTTAGATAGAGTCTTTTAACAAAAACTTTGAGATGGTGTCTTTCTGATCATAGGGCGTAATAGTGGGAGGTGGGGTGCGATGCTTTGGCTTGTTGGCTGGAAAGCTATTGGAAACTGAATACTGATGGTGTTTTGCGGGGATGGGGAGGGAGAGTGGGAGGTTTTTTGCGCATTTTGTGAACAAACTTTGTGCAGGAGAAGGACTGAGGGAGGATGTGGTTTGGATGGTGGCATAGTGTGGCTAAGGTTAAGAATACGTTAATTTTATGCGAGGAGGGCAAAGCATTAATCAGTTGTGGTTTATGGTTTGTCAATTTATAGAATCTAGATTACGGGATTGTTTCTCGGGGGGGGGGGGGGGTGGCGGGGGTGTACCACATGGAGGAAATACAAATGTTGAAGGACGGGAGAAAGGATTTGCAAAAAGAAGAGTGTTTTGCAGCAGTACGAGTACAAGTAGGGCTGGAAGAAGTACTCTTGGGGCGACAAGCCATCAGCAGACTTTGTGTGCTGCGAGGATTGGAAGGTACGACAGCAAACATCTACAATACCGAGGATTGCAAGTAATTTCTTCGGTGGGGTTTTTTCGATAGGGTCAGGTATTTGAAACAATGGGGATTATGTGTATGGCAGATGGTATGGTTTGAGGACGTACGGGGAAAAAGTAGTGTCGTGTGATGGCGAGGTTCTTGGGCAAGTATGTGAAGTAGTGCCATGCAAAACTAGGGAGGAGTGATCGGGAGTCATGGGTGGGAGGGTCATTGGGAGGGGAAATATGGAGAGCCCTTATGGACATGAGGAAGGGAAAGGCACCCGGATAAATAGTTTACCAAGCAAATATTATGTACAACACTGGGGTGTGCTAAGGGGTTTCCTAGTAAGGTTATTGAATGTCATGAAAGATGGAGGTAAGATTGGGAGAGTCGCAGGACAATGGCGGTGGTGGTGTTGGTCCAGAAGGGTTAAAAAGACAAAGTATACCCTTCGGGATTACGAGCCATTTCGTTGCTTTTGTGTGATTATAAGCTGTATGCGAAACAATTTCTTGGGAATAGGGGGGACTTAAATGTGTTGTGGGGGAGGGTTGGTGTTTGAGCCTCATTTTGGGCGACAGGTAGGTCAGTGAGTCTGAGGGCCTGGAATCATAAAGAAGCTTCCTGGAGGACATGGAAGGGGGCCAGGGGGCGTTGTCTGGCACTGGGATTGGAGAAGGGGCTTATGACAGGCTGGAAAGAGGGGCTTTGGGGATATTCTCCTCACACAGGGTTTGGCGAAGAAATATGTACTCAGGAGTGAAGGTTAGGGTGCAAATCAGTGGGTGGTGGGGAGGGGAGTCAACATGTGAGCGGGGCCTTCGGCAGGGTTGTCCAGTGTCGCAACTTTGTTAACATGTGTTCAGGATCCCCTTTATAGGATGGTGGGAAGGATCGTCTAAGGAATAAGGAAGAGGGAGACGGTGTGCAGAAGCCTTGGCCTGGCTTGGGGGGTTATGTTGACGATACAACTATTTTGGTGTGCGACGGAGACACTGATTAGAAGTTTTAGGGGAAGTTTGAACATATGCTTGGGAGAGCTGCTGGGATGAAGGTAAATTTGGAGTTGAAGTTCAATGATAATGGGGCTGGGAGAGTGGGCAGGGAGATTTAGATGGGGTGTTATGTCGTGCAGTGTGGGACTGGGAGTCTTAAAATTGTGGTGTCATATATGAGGGCTGTGAGGCGTGACCTGAGGCTGCATGGGTGTCAATAATTTGAATAGGATGTGGAAACAGTGCAGTGACGTTTTGGGTGAATGCTGTGACCTCACCATTTAACCCTTAGTCAACGAGCGATTGTTATCAATGTTATTAATATATAGTAAAGTCTGCGTTTGTATCAGCAGGTTGCCGTAACAGGAAATGGTGATCACTCGTATTCTTTAGTATAGTGTTCAAATTCTGTGGGGTTCAGGGTTGCAACTGGTTTGCGAAGGGAGGTAGCTGACACTGCCGGTATGTAAGGGAGGGTTGGGTTTGTTGGACTTGAGAAAGCATATAGCATGTGAAAATAGAGTGATGTTCATTAAGAAGGGAGTTGATACATGCAGTGGAATGGAGGGGGGGGCAGCTAGATAAGTCATGATCACCCTCTCGGAAATGGTATGGGGGGCGAGCGGAATGAAGGAATGTGAAAAAGTGTTACGCGCCTTAGTATTAGGCCCAGGGAACCGGGGAAAAGTAAAGGTTGGGAACTTTGTGTAAATTTTTAGAGGGACATGTAGTGGTGCCGGTTGAAGGGAATCTATAACCCCATATACCATATATGCATGGGATGTCGTATGGCAAAGATTTAGTAAATTAAGGGGGATTACGACCTAGGGCCCCCGTGACGGTTATGTATCGTTTCCTACATGGTATATTGCCAACGGGAAGCAATGCTCGAGATAGGAGGGATCATCGAGGAGTGGGGAGTTGTAGCAGATTCAAGTGGGAAAAGAGACTGCGTATCATGTTTGTCTATTTTGTTGAAAGGGGTTTTTTTGGGGAGTGCACTCATGTATGGATGAGTAGGGTAGTGGCTAGGGTGGAGAGTCCAAGGTTTTTTTCGGTATGAGAGCGTTGAGTTTGATATGGGTTGGGGTGGATGAGGGTTGTGGCAGGTTTAGCATACATAATCGGGACTCCATTATGTTTTGTGGGTATGAGGGGGGAAGGAGGGTGGGGAACGTGCTGAGAAGGATTTCGGCGGCGACGTTTTATCTGAAAACTTTATGTTCGCAATAGAGGACATATATGGAAAAGGTGGGGTGAGGATTATTTTTTCCGAAGGTTATAGAGGAAAATAATAGAGAATTTAAGGGCATTATAAGGGTTTTTAACAGCCTGGGTGAGTATGTAGGTAAAAAGGGGGGGGGGGAGACAGGGGTATTCAACGGGCTGACGTCCTCGGGTATGAAGTGATGGGTGGAATGGGTGTGACTGGAGTACACGTGTGTAACTGGATGTGGATGGTGTGAAAGATCTATTTGTTTAGTTTCCTTGTTGGGGAAGTAAATGAAAGATTAAATATATAACATTTTTTAATTTTAACATAAGATATGGTAACATAAGTTTTTCTTTGGTTAGTGAATTATGTCCCGATTGTACTGTTCTTCAAGTGAAATTTTAAACTGAGAGGGTTTTCCTTTTCCTTGAAAACATTGGACTGGAAAATTTTTGTAACTTGTTCCTTGTACCTTTTTTTTTTTTTAAGTATTTCTTAATATGTACTCATGTGTAAATAAGGAGGTAGTAACCTAAATTAATATGTCATTGTATTATTTATTTGTATGTAATACTAGTTAGGCAGTGCTAGAAGGCACAGAGAAAGTATAGTCTGGTGGAATGTGTGTTAAGTTTTTGGTATATTTGATCTGCTGTATTAGATGGTTCTTGCCTCCCCGCCCAAAGGGCAAATGGGAATGACAGTCTTTGAGTAAAGGCTCGGGCTCAGGCACCTACCCTACCACTAGAAGGGTAGAAGGGTATCGATAGTATCGATGTCCTAGTATTTTACGATAAGTGTAGATGTTGTGTATTTTCTTGCACATTTTAAAGCGTGAACTTCACGTTATTGCAATGTTGTTATAAAACGTTTGTATTTTCATGGTTGTTACATTAATATTGATATTTATATATTGTGGGGTATGTTATTCTTATACATATAAAGGTGTATGGGTGTATAGGCATGTTATGTTTATATCTGTTTTAGTCTGTAATTTTATGTTTTTGTGTTACTGATGTTCATGCATCACCAACTATTGGTTAAAATACTCAGTGAGGTTTTTGATGAGGTCAGGGTATGGACTCTAAATTAGAATAATTAATGGTAGGTTTTTAGAAGGGTGAATGCAAATATTTAAGGGGGGGGGGGAGCAGTGTGAGCTGTGGTGACACTGGCAATAATAATTATTGTAAAAGGAGGGGTGTGTAGGATATGTTGGGTTGTGTATTTGGTTGTAATTTGGCCATTATCTATAGTGTGTTTTTCTGTACTGGGATTGTGTAATGAAAGGTTATTGTTAATATCCAGTATAATTTTTAATTTATTATACTCTTGTGCTCCTTGTATTTGTTCCATGTTTAAAAAAAAAAAAAAAAGTAACATGACCCTCCGAGCGTGCAATGTGTTTTCCTTGCTTTAAACATCCATGGACTCGCCAGCCGCATTAACGTCATCAGATCCAACACATGGGTTATAGAATTAATATCACTGATTATACAAATTAGTAGACGCTTTATAAGGGTAATTCTTACACCTTATTCTTGTTATAAATTCCTAGCACCATGTGCTAGCCAATTAATTGGGCTAATTATAATCCATCACACACTTATTAATTAAATTTGTGTACTCTATACCCATTTCCTTCAATCAGTCACTTAATTATTAAGTGATTAGTTCACTTAATTAATTTTCACTGATTACATCCGGTTCAGGACGGACAAACGGGCAGATGTGGGAATTTTATATGGGTAACCCGCATGAACCTCGTCATTACATTCATACAAATACGTAATCTCCTTGTGAGGCGACAGCCATTTATTATTTGCAGTAGTTATCCCGTGGAAGCGTGAGGAAAAACTTGAGTCACTCCTGGCCACTTTGAGTCACTCCCTGCGATGCCACACGCACTAGGCACATCTATCCTGTGCCAGTACTATAATTTAGAAATGGACAGCACGCAGGAGTACGGCGCTACTAATTAGTTGTGGACTGGAGGAATAAATTGGACTGATTAGAAGAAGGTAGAGGGAGAGAGGTGGTCCCTCTATCGAAACTCCAGTGATGGCCAAATTTGCAAGTATGCTGCAACAACA
>NC_069472.1:28569931-28595688 GCF_026875155.1 Cherax quadricarinatus
TCTCTGTCTGTTCAACTATTGGATCACTACGACAAGGTCCTCAATGCACTAGAAGACAAAAAGAATGCAGATGTAATATATACAGACTTTGCAAAAGCCTTCGACAAGTGTGACCATGGCGTAATAGCGCACAAAATGTGTGCTAAAGGAATAACAGGAAAAGTCGGTCGATGGATCTATAATTTCCTCACTAACAGAACACAGAGAGTAGTCGTCAACAGAGTAAAGTTCGAGGCAGCTACGGTGAAAAGCTCTGTTCCACAAGGCACAGTACTCGCTCCCATCTTGTTCCTCATCCTCATATCCGACATAGACAAGGATGTCAGCCACAGCACCGTGTCTTCCTTTGCAGATGACACCCGAATCTGCATGAGTGTCTTCCATTGCAGACACTGCAAAGCTCCAGGTGGACATCAACCAAATCTTTCAGTGGGCTGCAGAAAACAATATGAAGTTCAACGATGAGAAATTTCAATTACTCAGATATGGTAAACATGAGGAAATTAAATCTTCATCAGAGTACAAAACAAATTCTAGCCACAAAATAGAGCGAAACACCAACGTCAAAGACCTGGGAGTGATCATGTCCGAGGATCTCACCTTCAAGGACCATAACATTGTATCAATCACATCTGCTAGAAAAATGACAGGATGGATAATGAGAACCTTCAAAACTAAGGAGGCCAAGCCCATGATGACACTCTTCAGGTCACTTGTTCTATCTAGGCTGGAATATTGCTGCACACTAACAGCACCTTTCAAGGCAGGTGAAATTGCCGACCTAGAAAATGTACAGAGAACTTTCACGGCGCGCATAACGGAGATAAAACACCTTAATTATTGGGAGCGCTTGAGGTTCCTAAACCTGTATTCCCTGGAACGCAGGAGGGAGAGATACATGATTATATACACCTGGAAAATCCTAGAGGGACTAATACCGAACTTGCACACGAAAATCACTCACTACGAAAGCAAAAGACTTGGCAGACGATGCACCATCCCCCCAATGAAAAGCAGGGGTGTCACTAGCACGTTAAGAGACCATACAATAAGTGTCAGGGGCCCGAGACTGTTCAACTGCCTCCCAGCACACATAAGGGGGATTACCAACAGACCCCTGGCAGTCTTCAAGCTGGCACTGGACAAGCACCTAAAGTCAGTTCCTGATCAGCCGGGCTGTGGCTCGTACGTTGGTTTGCATGCAGCCAGCAGCTACAGCCTGGTTGATCAGGCTCTGATCCACCAGGAGGCCTGGTCACAGACCGGGCCGCGGGGGCGTTGACCCCCGGAACTCTCTCCAGGTAAACTCCAGGTATACAACAAACATTGTCCTATAAAAACGAAACAGATCACAAACAAACGGCTCGGTTGCCCATGGCTAACCAGCACCATTCTGAAATCCATTGATAAGAAACACCAATATGAAAAGCAATATAGACAGGGCTTAATACACAAATATATTCTTAAACACTATTCATCAGTTCTCACCAAAGTAATAAAGAAAGCCAAACAACTATACTACTCCAGTAGATTCACTGACACAAGAGGAGATATAAAAAAGACCTGGAAAACACTCTCAGATTCTAGGGACCCACAAACTGAAAAAAACAAGAATATTGTCCTAACTAAACCTAATGAAACACCACTACATCCCACTGACACAGCTAACAAGATAAACGACTTCTTCACAACCATAGGTTTTAATCTCGCCAATAAAATCCCACGTACCAATGCCCATGCCGGGGACTACCTAGATGGGAATTTCCCAAATTCCTTCTATCTTGCTCCAACTGAGCCCACGGAAGTCACCGAGATTATAAAGTCACTTAAAAATAACTCAGGGAATCTGTCTCATGTCCCACCATTATTGTACAAGAGAGTGGCCCATGTCCTCTCGCATACTATCTCATTGCTTTTTAACAAGTCACTAGAAGCTAGCACCTTCCCGAAACTACTCAAGACGGCAAGGGTTACACAATACATAAAGGTGGTGACCCTACAGATTTAAACAACTATAGGCCAATATCAAACTTACCATTGCTATCCAAAATCTTTGAGAAACTCGTGCACAGGAGACTATATTCATTTATAACGTCACAAAACATACTCAACCCCTGCCAATTTGGATTCAGGAAAAATAAAAGCACTAACGATGCAATTATAAAAATGCTAGATCTGCTTTACACAGCATTGGAAAATAAGGAATATCCAATAGGAATTTTTATTGACCTAAGAAAAGCTTTTGACACAGTAGACCACAGCATCCTACTCCACAAACTTGACCATTATGGTATAAGAGGCCATGCGCTTGCATATTTCAAATCTTACCTTACTAATAGGTATCAGTATGTCACCATTAAAGACACAGCATCAACAACACAGCCACTTGATACTGGAGTTCCGCAGGGAAGTGTCCTTGGTCCCTGCTCTTCCCTCATATACATCAATGATCTTCCAAACGTATCTCGACACCTGAACCCCATTCTCTTTGCTGACGACACTACTTATGTCATCTCTCACCCTAATCTTGCAACCCTCAACACCATTGTTAATGAGAAGCTGATCAAAATATCGACCTGGATGACAGCCAATAAACTTACGCTTAACGTTGACAAAACCTACTACATTATGTTTGGTAGCAGAGCAGGAGATGCGCAAATTAACATTAAGATCGACAACCCTCTAATTACCAGGCATAATGAGGGCAAATTCCTAGGCCTATACCTCGACAACAACCTGAACTTCAGCACCCATATCCAACACACAACCAAAAAAGTATCCAAAACGGTTGGGATCCTCTCCAAGATACGATACTACGTGCCGCAAACTGCCCTTCTCACACTATACCATTCACTTATATATCCATACCTCACCTATGCTATCTGTGCTTGGGGTTCAACTGCAGCAACACACCTAAAGCCAATAATAACCCAACAAAAAGCCGCAGTAAGAATCACTAAATCCCATCCCTGGCAACACCCCCCCCCCACTCTTCATAGATCTAAACTTACTCCCTGTTCAGTACATCCACACTTACTACTGTGCAATCTACATCTACAGGACCTTAAATTCCAATATTAACCTTGACCTAAAACGCTTTCTTGATAGTTGTGACAGAACCCACAGGCACAACACCAGACACAAACATCTCTATGACATTCCCGTGTCCGACTAAACCTTTACAAAAATTCAATGTATGTCAAAGGCCCTAAAATCTGGAACACCCTACCTGAAAATTCCAAAACAGCACACATATTCATCACCTTCAAAACTACCATCAGAAAACATCTTATCTCCCTGATACACCCTGTCAATAACTACACGAATACACCTGGTGGTTTCACACTTACCACTCACTCACCCATTTGACCATAACAGAAATTTCAATCTCAATCTCAAAACAATGAATCTATAACTGTCATTAAGTTGGCCTGCTGTTGAAACTCCATCTGAAACTATGTATAGTGCCAAACAAAAGCATTCACCAATGTCTTAAACTCAACACCTGTATTTATGGTCACTTAGCCATAATACCAATCTTTTCTCATAATTTCGTGTAATATTTTTAAACTTAAGATTTATATCAAGTTTGACCAAAACGAAAAATTGCCTAGCCAATGCTAGGCTGTTCTAGATGGTACCTTGTATTATTATTATTACTACATGTATAAACCACACAATAACACAAATTTGTAAACACTCTAGCATTGTAATCACTTATAGAGACAAACTTTGAATTTGAATATGTATCCTATGGCCAGTATTCGTAGTTATAAGATGGCGAAGCAGCAGGAAATGACTTATCGCGACATTTGTCCCGACTCTTTTCCATTTTCATTATTATTTTCTCTCTACCCACTATTCTTCAAATTCTCACTTCCCTCAGCCCTAGTGGGTAACTTACTGTGAATCTCTTGCTTGCATTGTGGCTATGGAGTTGTTCTGAGTTAGTTACACTGTTGGTAGCAGGAAATACTACGACCTTGTCGGATTTTGATCTTTTAGTTTTGCCACCCCAAGTGGCTAGTTTTATTGTGACACGTATATCCATCCTGTGGGACGGTGAGCAAGTACATATGGATACAGAATAGGCTAGGAACTAGAGCCCCAAAGGGTTTTATCAGGAATACATATGGAGTCTTGATACTAGCCTAGAATATCTATAGTTCAACTTATCTGTTACAAGCAAATGTTAGGAATATTTGCTTAGTATATCTGGTATCTTATTTTCATTAATAAGATATCTTGACATGTCACATAGGTTATTATACTGTCTGTCTCTGTATTCCTCAGTAAGTGGACAATTAAGCACATAGTGTTCAAGACAGTGACAGTGACCATATTTCTGATCACATAATTTACATTTAGTTTGATCATCATCTGTGTCTCCCAAATTGCCAGAAGTACTTGTAACCAAGACTAAGCCTGGCCACTACAACATCAGTCAGTACTTGTAACCAAGACTAAGCCTGGCCACTACAACATCAGTCAGTACTTGTAACCAAGCCTAAGCCTGGTCACTACAACATCAGTCAGTACTTGTAACCAAGACTAAGCCTGGTCACTGCAACATCAGTCAGTACTTGTAACCAAGCCTAAGCCTGGCCACTACATCAGTCAGTACTTGTAACCAAGCCTAAGCCTGGCCACTACATCATCAGTCAGTACTTGTAACCAAGCCTAAGCCTGGCCACTACAACATCAGTCAGTACTTGTAACCTTGCAAAAGACTTGGCAGACGATGCAACATCCCCCCAATGAAAAGCAGGGGTGTCACTAGCACGTTAAGAGACAATACAATAAGTGTCAGGGGCCCGAGACTGTTCAACTGCCTCCCAGCATACATAAGGGGGATTACCAACAGACCCCTGGCATAAAGCTCATGGAGCAGGGAGTGGTGACGTGAACTTAGCTCTGTCAGTGGTGACGTGTACTTAGCTCTGTCAGTGGTGACGTGTACTTAGCTCTGTGAAGATCTGTTTGTGTGCTCTCTGTGAATCTTAACCAGGATGCCCTCTCTTGAGCAACTTTACCAGCAGCTGAGAGAAGAGCTCAGAGTTGCTAAGCTGGAGATACGGGATTAACGGAGGAGAACAAGAGGATTCGTAGTAATCCTCCTGTTGTGAGTCCCCAGGTTAAGAGGGGAGCTTGGTCAGTGGCCGGGCAACATGGAACCAAGCTGAGGATCAAGAAAACGATTGGAGAGGCAGAAACAACGAGAAACCAGAAGGCTACCGTGGAAACTTCCAACCCATTCTCGGTGCTACCTGACGAATGTGAGTGCTCTACTGGGAATGCCACAACGAGCACCAAAGAAGCATTGGCAGACGTGAGTGAGACATCCCTAGAAACCCCAACGAAGACCATCGAGAACGTCTTGACGAATTCCACAAGTGGTGTAATGCTACCTGACGAATGTGAGTCGACTATTGGGAACGTCACGATGAACGACACCAAGGAAGGTAAGAATATTGTTGTTGTTGGGGATAGCCAAGTTATGTATATGGATAGGGCGTTCTGCTTGAAGGACAGGAGTAGGAGACAGAGTTTGCTTTACTGGAGCTGGGATGGAGGATATTGTTAGCCGTCTGGATGACATCATGAGAGGTAATGGGAGCAATCCTATTATCTGTCTCAGTGCTGGAGGCAACGGTGTTGGCAGACGTAGGAGTGAAGACCTGATTAGCAGGTATAGGTCAGCAATAGAAATAATTAGGAGTAAGGGTGGGAACCCTGTCATATGTGGTATTTTGCCAAGGAGGGGAGTTGGAAATGAATGGTTGTCCAGGGCAATTGGTGTCAATTGCTGGCTGGACAAATACTGTAAGGAAAATGCAGGAACATTCATTGACAACTGGGACCTCTTCTATGACAGAAATGACATGTATGCCAGGGATGGGGTTTACTTATCTAGATCTGGGGTGAGAGCACTGGCAACTGCAGTGGAGGGAGCTATTAGGACTTTAAACTAGGAATAGTTAGTGGTATGGGTTTTGGCAGGAAAACAGTGAAGTCCCAGTGAGTCAAGAGTCTTCAATGATGACATAGAATCAGTAATGATGACAGAGTCAAGCTCAGTGTCATAGGTTAGCTTTAGTGCCATTAAGATTGCTGCCAGGCTGATGTTCTTTGAGGTAACCCTGAGTATGTCTGTTGAGGGTGAATCGTAGAAGTTAAGACTCGGCATGTTGTTGTGACTGAAGAGTTCATTAGCAGTATAGTTGACAGACCTTGGTGTTGACACTCACTGGAATCCCTCCCCTCCCCCCTATTTTAAAAAATACAACCTCCTCTCCCCCCCCTATTTAGTCTTTAACGAGATATCTTAATATAGATAAAATAGACAAAAACCACATAGACTCTTTAAACATAAGGACATAAACCCACTCTGTATAAATTACAATTTACTCTTAAGATAAGATTTCGTTCGGATTTTTAACCCCGGAGGGTTAGCCACCCAGGATAACCCAAGAAAGTCAGTGCGTCATCGAGGACTGTCTAACTTATTTCCATTGGGGTCCTTAATCTTGTCCCCCAGGATGCGACCCACACCAGTCGACTAACACCCAGGTACCTATTTGCTGCTAGGTGAACAGGACAACAGGTGTAAGGAAACGTGTCGAAATGTTCCCACCCGCCGGGAATCGAACCCGGGCCCTCCGTGTGTGAAGCGGGAGCTTTAGCCACCAGGCCACCGGGCCACCTAAACCAGGCCACCGGGCCTGAAGTTGGTGAGGGGCTCTTGATTTAGGGAATTGGATCTGTGCTCCAGTTCCCCGAATTAAGCCTGAATGCCTTCCACATCCCCCCCAGGCGCTGTATAATCCTCCGGGTTTAGCGCTTCCCCCTTGATTATAATAAAAATAATCTTGTTATATATATAATATATTCAGCCACAGCCGCTACCCAGCCTACCAACAAAGCCAAAATTTTGACGAAATCGTTACACAAATCACAAATCAGAAATATAATTCAAGCCAAAATTAACTCTCTTAGTATTGTTACGACCCTTAACGTAATTCCCCCCCCCCCCCGACCATTATTCTATAACTCTCCCTAATAGATTTTACATTAGACAACTCAATCTATAATAAACCAGCAGAAAGGTATAACACACCGATAAACCAGAAAGGCATAACACCGTTAAACCCGTAGCCAAAACACTTAAGATAATTTTCCTTATAAATGCCACTTCCAAAATCAAATTTATATAGTAAAACCCAGCCAAAAAAAAAAAAACGGTATACATCACAAATCCAAATTCGCTAAATTTATATAAACCTGATTCAAAGTCATGTACATTGTGGAACGATATGAATAATCATCGCAGCACAGACAATAATGCTTTAAATAAAGCACAAATCAATAAGAAAAAAATGAATCAACTGTGTAAAAGTGAAGCAGGGTACGGGTGGGGATTGAACCCGCGGCGAGCGAGTCGTGACGCTTCATGTTAAACTGGGCCAGCTGGCTACAATAAGATTCATTCAGTGGCTAACGCATCGGTCTGGAGTTTTACAACTCGCTCACAGCGGGTTCAATCCCCGCCCGTACCCTGGTTTGTTTGCAATCGTGTCATTACGATATCGTAAGTCATGATGCCTCGAAGTAAACAAAGCAATAATCTCACCTTTGTCTACTTTCCCCTCAACACTGCCATAAACAACAAGAATTAACAAAAACGTCTGAACGGAAGAGCCGTCTAAAGCCGCACTAAACAGAATTAAAATGTAAACACCAGCCATTACGAAACTTGCAGGGTGAACTAATGGAGTGAGCTGACTTAAGAAATCATAATGACACGATTGCAAACAAACCATACCCCGGCCGGGATTGAACCCGCGGTCATAGAGTCTCAAAACTCCAGCCCGTCGCGTTAGCCACTAGACCAGCTAGCCACAATAAGATTCATCCAACTAGGTATATTTCTACACCATAGGAAGGTTAGCACAGGCACCTCTGTGACCACAAATGCAAGTTTTTACAGACGAATCTCCAGCTAGCGTGGCCGTGACGGTGAAGGGACTTGAGCTAGAGTTCGTCACGGCCACGCTAGCTGGAGATTCGTCTGTAAAAACTTGCATTTGTGGTCACAGAGGTGCCTGTGCTAACCTTCCTATGGTGTAGAAATATACCTAGTTGGATGAATCTTATTGTGGCTAGCTGGTCTAGTGGCTAACGCGTCGGTCTGGAGTTTTGAGACTATGACCGCGGGTTCAATCCCGGCCGGGGGTATGGTTTGGAGTGAGCTGGTCACAGACCGGGCCACGGGGGCGTTGACCCCTGGAACTCTCCAGGTAAACTGTTGCAGAATATAACCAAGTTGAGAATGTAATCTGGGTCCTCTCAGTTATAACAACTACACACACAAATCTAAGAAAAAATCTTCACTTCACCCACCATAACAAATAAAATCCCACCCGACAAAGAAATCCTTAATAAAATTCTTACATCCCCCCTAAAAGATTTGATAAAACAGTCAATATTACCACATTATCAGATTTCTCATTCTGATACATCATCTACATAAATAAAACCCTAAATTATCTCAAAGTAAAAGACTCCTAATTAAACCAGGATTAGTAATTAAAACATCTATAGTTAAAAAAATAAAAAAACAAATACATGAATCAATTATATTATTCCCATTAATATAATCCCTCTATATCAACATATAATCCCTCTATATCAACATATAATCCCTCTATATCAACATATAATCCCTCTATATCAACATATAATCCGTCTATATCAACATATAATCCGTCTATATCAACATATAATCCGTCTATATCAACATATAATCCGTCTATATCAACATATAATCCTCTATATCAACTTATATTAATTCCGTCTATATCAACATAAATCCGTCTATATCAACATATAATCCGTCTATATCAAAAATATAATCCCTCTATATCAACATATAATCCCTCTATATCAACATATAATCCTCTATATCAACATATAATCCTCTTATCAACATATAAATCCCTCTATATCAACATATAATCCCTCTATATCAACATATAATTTCCCTCTATATCAACATTTTAATCCCTCTATATCAACATATAATCCCTCTATATCAACATATAATCCGTCTATATCAACATATAATCCTCTATATCAACATATAATCCCTCTATATCAACATATAATCCCTCTATATCAACATATAATCCGTCTATATCAACATATAATCTCTCTATATCAACATATAATCCCTCTATATCAACATATAATCCCTCTATATCAACATATAATCCGTCTATATCAACATATAATCCCTCTATATCAACATATAATCCGTCTATATCAACATATAATCCGTCTATATCAACATATATCCGTCTTTTATCAACATATAATCCCTCTATAATCAACATATAATCCGTCTATATCAACATTAAATCCGTCTATATCAACATATAATCCCTCTATATCAACATATAATCCCTCTATATCAACATATAATCCGTCTATATCAACATATAATCCCTCTATATCAACATATAATCCCTCTATATCAACATATAATCCGTCTATATTAACATATAATTCCGTCTAAATATCAACATATAATCCGTCTATAATCAACATATAATCCCTATATATCAACATATAATCCCTCTATATCACATATATATCCGTCTATATCAACATATAATCCCTCTATATCAACATATAATCCCTCTATATCAACATATAATCCCTCTATATCAACATATAATCCCTCTATAAACAACATATAATCCCCCTATATCAACATATAATCCCTCTATATCAACATATAATCCTCTATATCAACATATAATCCCTCTATATCAACATATAATCCCTCTATATCAACATATAATCCCTCTATATCAACATATAATCCTCTATATCAACATATAATCCCTCTAATCAACATATAATCCCTCTATATCAACATATAATCCCTCTATATCAACATATAATCCTCTATATCAACATATAATCCTCTATATCAACATATAATCCCTCTAATCAACATATAATCCCCCTATATCAACATATAATCGTCTATATCAACATATAATCTCTCTATATCAACATATAATCCCTCTATATCAACATATAATCCCTCTATATCAACATATAATCCGTCTATATCAACATATAATCCGTCTATATCAACATATAATCCTCTATATCAACATATAATCCCTCTATATCAACATATAATCCCTTTATATCAACATATAATCCCCCTATATCAACATATAATCCCTCTATATCAACATATAATCCCCCTATATCAACATATAATCCCTCTATATCAACATATAAAAATCTCGCGTCTTATAAATCAAAAATTCCGAACAACATAAAATTTAGTATATAACCATTCAACACTTAAACCGACTCAATCTCACAACACTATAATCCCTTATAAACATAAATCCAGTCTATAATGCTGTAAACCCTCTAAACTTAAACATAATTGAAATCACCTCACGATAGTCAAAACTCACAGAAATGGATGTAATACACCTCATATCAAACACCTCATAGAGGATCAAACACCTCACTATATGGCTGTAAACAATCATAATTAAACACCTCACTAGATGGTGTAAACATCACTAGATGGCTGTAAACACCTCACTTGATGGCTGTAAACACCTCACTAGATGGATGTAAACACCTCACTAGATGGATGCAAACACCTCACTAGATGGCTGTAAACACCTCACTAGATGGCTGTAAACCTCACTAGATGGTGTAAACACTCACGATGGATGCAAACACCTCACTAGATGGCTGTAAACACCTCACTAGATGGCTGTAAACACCTCACTAGATGGATGCAAACACCTCAGTAGATGGCTGTAAACACCTCACTAGATGGCTGTAAACACCTCACTAGATGGATGCAAACACCTCACTAGATGGCTGTAAACACCTCACTAGATGGCTGTAAACACCTCACTAGATGGATGTAAACACATCACTAGATGGCTGTAAACACCTCACTGATGGCTGTAAAACCCTCACTAGATGCAAACACCTCACTAGATGGCTGTAAACACCTCACTTGATGGCTGTAAACACCTCACTAGATGGCTGTAAACACCTCACTAGATGGCTGTAAACACCTCACTTGATGGCTGTAAACACCTCACTAGATGGCTGTAAAAACCCACTTGATGCTGTAAACACCTCACTAGATGGCTGTAAACACCTCACTAGATGGATGTAAACACCTCACTAGATGGCTGTAAACACCTCACTTGATGGCTGTAAACACCTCACTAGATGGCTGTAAACACATCACTAGATGGCTGTGAACACCTCACTTGATGGCTGTAAACACCTCACTAGTATTGGCTGTAAACACCTCACTAGATGGCTGTTAAACACCTCACTAGATGGATGTAAACACCTCACTAGATGGATGTAAACACTCACTAGATGGCTGTAAAACCTCACTTGATGCTGTAAACACCTCACTAGATGGCTGTAAACACCTCACTAGATGGCTGTAAACACCTCACTTGATGGCTGTAAACACCTCACTAGATGGCTGTAAACACCTCACTTGATGGCTGTAAACACCTCACTAGATGGCTGTAAACACCTCACTAGATGGCTGTAAACACCTCACTAGATGGCTGTAAACACCTCACTTGATGGCTGTAAACACCTCACTAGATGGCTGTAAACACTCACTAGATGGCTGTAAACACCTCACTGATGGCTGTAAACACCTCACTAGATGGCTGTAAACACCTCACTAGATGGCTGTAAACACCTCACTAGATGGATGTAAACACCTCACTAGATGGATGTAAACACCTCACTAGATGGCTGTAAACACCTCACTTGATGGCTGTAAACACCTCACTAGATGGCTGTAAACACATCACTTGATGGCTGTAAACACCTCACTAGATGGATGTAAACACCTCACTAGATGGATGTAAACACCTCACTTGATGGCTGTAAACACCTCACTTGATGGCTGTAAACACATCACTAGATGGCTGTAAACACCTCACTAGATGGCTGTAAACACCTCACTTGATGGCTGTAAACACCTCACTAGATGGCTGTAAACACCTCACTAGATGGCTGTAAACACCTCACTAGATGGTGTAAACACCTTTACTAGATGGATGTAAACACCTCACTAGATGGATGTAAACACCTCACTAGATGGCTGTAAACACCTCACTAGATGGCTGTAAACACCTTACTAGATGGCTGTAAACACCTCACTAGATGGCTGTAAACACCTCACTAGATGGCTGTAAACACCTCACTAGATGGCTGTAAACACCTCACTAGATGGATGTAAACACCTCACTAGATGGCTGTAAACACCTCACTAGATGGATGTAAACACCTCACTTGATGGCTGTAAACACCTCACTAGATGGATGTAAACACCTCACTAAATGGCTGTAAACACCTCACTAGATGGCTGTAAACACCTCAATAGATGGCTGTAAATCTCTCACTAGATGGCTGTAAACACATCACTTGATGGATGTAAACACCTCACTAGATGGCTGTAAACACCTCACTAGATGGCTGTTAACACCTCATTTGATGGCTGTAAACACCTCACTAGATGGTTGTAAACACCTCACTAGATGGCTGTAAACACCTCATTTGATGGCTATAAACACTTCCCTAGATGGCTGTAAACACCTCACTAGATGGCTGTAAACACCTCACTAGATGGCTGTAAACACCTCACTAGATGGCTGTAAACACTTCACTAGATGGCTGTAAACACCTCACTAGATGGCTGTAAACACCTCACTAGATGGCTGTAAAACACCTCACAAGATTTTGGCTGTAAACATCTCAATAGATGACTGTAAAAAACCTCACTAGATGGCTGTAAACACCTCACTAGATGGCTGTAAAACACTCACTTAGATGGCTGTAACACGTCTCACTAGATGGCTGTAAAACCTCTCTAGATGGCTGTAAACACCCTCACTAGATAGCTGTAAAACACCTCACTAGATGGCTGTAAAAAACACACTCACTAGATGGCTGTAAACACCTCACTAGATGGCTGTAAACACCTCACTAGATGGCTGTAAACACCTCACTAGATGGCTGTAAACACCTCACTAGATGGCTGTAAACACCTCACAAGATGGCTGTAAACATCTCAATGAATGACTGTAAACATCTCATTAGATGGCTGTAAACACCTCACTAGATGGCTGTAAACACCTCACTAGATGGCTGTAAACACCTCACTAGATGGCTGTAAACATCTCAATAGATGACTGTAAACACCTCACTAGATGGCTGTAAACACCTCACTAGATGGCTGTAAACACCTCACTAGATGGCTGTAAACACCTCACTAGATGGCTGTAAACACCTCACTTGTTCTTGTTCTTGTCCAGACCAGAGCTTTGGTGAGATGGGTAAGGAAGAAGGATGGGTAAGGATAGAAATTTTGGAAAAGGGTGGTAGGGGGGAGAGAGGTAGGATATAAAAGTTAAGTGGCCCAACCACTTTGGTGTAATTTAAAAAGTTTGTAGATGGATGGTTCAGAGAACCGACATGTTGATAAATTAGACACATGTGCAACTCTTGGGTATCTTTATTGAGGAAACGTTTCGCCACACAGTGGCTTCATCAGTCCATACGTAGGAGAAACTTGAAGGACAGGAGGAGAATGAGGTAATCAGTCCCTCAACCTTGAGTCGATGTGGTCAGTCCATCAATCTTGAATAGAATACGGCATACGTGCGGAGAAGGAGCTTATAAACCGTATGGCAGGAGAGGTGCAGCAGTCATAGGTGGTGTCACATTTGTTCAATGTGGAAGTAGGTCGTGCCCAAGAATTAGGCAAGCGAAGAATTCCCAAGTATTAAGATCCCAAGAAGTTGCAGTGTCTGACAGGTTTGTAGATGAATGGTTCAGAGAACCGACATGTTGATAAATTAGACACAAGTGCAACTCTTCGCTTGCCTAATTCTTGGGCACGACCTACTTCCACATTGAACAAATGTGACACCACCTATGACTGCTGCACCTCTCCTGCCATACGGTTTATAAGCTCCTTCTCCGCTCATATGCCGTATTCTATTCAAGATTGATGGACTGACCACATCGACTCAAGGTTGAGGGACTGATTACCTCATTCTCCTCCTGTTCTTCAAGATTCTCCTATGTATGGACTGATGAAGCCACTGTGTGGCGAAACGTTTCCTCAATAAAGATACCCAAGAGTTGCACATGTGTCTAATTTATCAATTTAAAAAGTGTACGTGAAATGATAAGATATTCTTTAAGGGGTATAAGACTAACCCATCAGAGTCGCATAGATATAACAGATATATAAGTACATGACTCTGAATTGGTAGTAATTATACGAGTTGCAATTCCTTTTTTTTTTTTTTTTTTTTTTTTTTTTGCGATTGCACAACGGATATTTATGCGACAATGAAGGCAATAATTTTCTGGCCAGTTTATAGAATTACGTGACAATGGCTTCTTACAGGTGGTGTCCAGCCATGGTAAATAGCATAATTTTTACATTAGATTGTTATATAAGATGTCTCCCTAATTGTGGGCGATGATGTTCTCAGTATACATAGAAGGGTTCTGGTGGTACCCAATCTTCTTCATCAGGAGGTTGCTCAATATCATGGGTCGAGGGTAATCATCTTTATGTATAAAACGACGGACCCTCTGTGGGAGAGTCATTCTTTGAGTCCTGTGAGGAGGAGTATTGATGATATAATCCGTGGTATTAACCACTTGTATAGGATGTTCTCTATCTGGCATGTATAGTTCTTGTATTGTATAGAGTTGTTTCTTTTTTAGGGTGTCAAGGCGTACATTTATGGCAGTAATATCTGGTTGTATGTGTAAATCTGTATGTGGTCTGGTGGCTAAAGCTCCCGCTTCACACACGGAGGGCCCGGGTTCGATTCCCGGAGGGTGGAAATTCCGACACGTTTCCTTACACCTATTGTCCTGTTCACCTAGCAGCAAATAGGTACCTGGGTGTTAGTCGACTGGTGTGGGTCGCATCCTGGGGGACAAGATTAAGGACCCCAATGGAAATAAGTTAGACAGTCCTCGATGACGCACTGACTTTCTTGGGTTATCCTGGGTGGCAAAAAACCCCCGGGTTTTTTAAAACCGAAAAGAAATCATCTTTTCTCTCTCTCCCCCCCTGGGAACGGGAAAAGCGAAAGCTCTATTCTGGACCCTTTGGAAAACCCTACAGTTGGGTTTTTTGTTGTTTAAAAGACATTGGGGCACAAGGGGAATTTTGAGTTAAAAGGGGCTTTTAAAATTTTAAATTTAATGTTTTGACATGTTAGGGGTTAAAAAAAACGAAAGAGACGCAAGCCCCACTTTGGCTATGTTATCTTTTTTGTTACATGAATGTTGGTTTGGGGCACCGGGCCCCATTTTTGAAACCCAAAATCTTGTTATTTCAATTGGGTACAGGGGTGGCCCCCTGATGGAGATACCTCCTTTTTCTTCCCAATTTTTTTTGGGGTCAAAACACCTATCGTCCAACAAGGACCGTCCCGGGTAGGGCGAAAATTTTCCCCCTTTTTTTTCCCAATTTGAGGTTTGGGCGAAGTTCAATATTTATTTTTTTTAGACTCTCTCATAAAGGGATTTTTTTGGGGGGGACCGAGTTGATGAGACGACATGAATAAAAATCCCTGCAAACGTGTCACAATTGTGTCAAATTAAAAAACCCGGTTAGGGAAAGGGCATTCACAAAAATGTTGAAACAAAGTGGGCGAGACAAGAACCTTGGGGGACAACCCCCCGGAAAAAAAAGGGCCCGCGACCGCCATGAAAGGGGGAAATTTTTCCCTTTTAGTTAAGAAATTATATATTACTCTGAGTAAATTTCCCAAATTTTGGTCCCGGAGGGCAATGAGTTTTATATAAGGCCATCCTCCCCTTTAAAAAACAAAAGCTTTATGGAAACTCTGGGGCAATTAAGGGAAAATTCCCCTTTTAATTTAGACTTCTACAGTATCGAAAAAAACAATTTTTTGCATGATTTTACCTCTATGTTTCAAAGCCCAAAGTTTTTCAGTAAAAAAGGGGAAAAAATTTTAAAATCCATAAAAGTAGTTCAATCTGTTGAAAAGAAATTTTCCAAAACTTTTCCCCTGACTTCAAGTAAAGAAAAGATCTATAGGTTCCCGGTTTGGGGGATGTCTTTTTTTGGGGGGTTTCCAAAAAATCATCCAAACGTCTTTAAACCCCCCACTGAAAATGTCCCCAGGCCCAAGGGTGGGATTAAAAAATATTTTACCTAAACGTTTACAATTTTTTGGGGAGGAAATTCTTTGTTTCATTTTTTTCCAGAAGACCAAAGGGGGGCTATTTTGCATTCCCAAAAAAACTGACTTTTCTCTAGTAAAGGGAATAGGGCAGTAACGGGTGGTACTTCAAGAGTTGAAATATCGATGGAAGGAATGGGTTTTAATCCCCTCCCAAGGGCTCTTTTCCCCCATTCATTTTTCCAAATGATAATGAATTTTTGGGTTAAAATTTACGACCGTTTTTTGGGGAGAAAAATTACTAGAAGGTTTTTAAACAAACCCCACCAAAATCGCAGTAAAAAACATCACAAATGGCGTAAAAACCTCACTAGATGGCTGTAAGCCAAACCCACTTAAAGGCCCGTAAACACCTCATTTAAGGATTTAAAACATCACTAAAGGGTGTAAAAACATCACAAAATGGCTGTAAACCTCATTAGATGGATGTAAACACATCACTAGATGGCTGTAAACACATCACTAGATGGCTGTAAACACCTCACTAGATGGCTGTAAACACATCACTAGATGGCTGTAAACACATCACTAGATGGCTGTAAACACCTCACTAGATGGCTGTAAACACCTCATTAGATGGATGTAAACACATCACTAAATGGCTGTAAACACATCACTAGATGGCTGTAAACCTCATTAGATGGATGTAAACACATCACTAGATGGCTGTAAATACCTCACTAGATGCTGTAAACACTCACTAGATGGCTGTAAACACTCACTAGATGGCTGTAAACACATCACTAGATGGATGTAAACACATCACTAGATGGCTGTAAACACCTCACTAGATGGCTGTAAACACCTCACTAGATGGCTGTAAACACTTCACTAGATGGCTGTAAACACATCACTAGATGGCTGTAAACACCTCGCTAGATGGCTGTAATACAATCACTAGATGGCTGTAAACACATCACTAGATGGCTGTAAACACATCACTAGATGGATGTAAACACATCACTAGATGGATGTAAAAACATCACTAGATGGCTGCAAACACGTCACTAGATGACTGTAAACACCCCACTAGATGCTGTAAACACATCACTAGATGGCTGTAAACACCTCACTAGATGGCTGTTAACACATTTGATGGCTGTAAACAACTCACTAGATGGCTGTAAACACATCACTAGATGGGTATAAACACCCTCACTAAGCTAAACACATCACTAGATGGATGTAAACACATCACTAGATGGCTGTAAACACCTCACTAGATGCTGTAAACACATCACTGATGGCTGTAAACACATCACTAGATGGCTGTAAACACATCACTAGATGCTGTAAACACATCACTAGATGGATGTAAACACATCACTAGATGGCTGTAAACACCTCACTAGATGGCTGCAAACACGTCCACTAGATGACTGTAAACACCTCACTAGATGCTGTAAACACTCACTAATGGCTGTAAACAACCTCACTAGATGGCTGTTAACACATTGATGCTGTAAACAACCACTAGATGCTGTAAACACATCACTAGATGGTATAAACACCTCACTAGATGGCTGTAAACACATCACTAGATGGCTGTAAACACCTCACTAGATGGCTGTAAACACCTCATTAGATGGATGTAAACACATCACTAGATGGCTGTAAACACCTCACTAGATGGCTGTAAACACCTCACTAGATGGCTGTAAACACATCACTAGATGGCTGTAAACACATCACTAGATGGATGTAAACACATCACTAGATGGATGTAAACACATCACTAGATGGCTGTAAACACGTCACTAGATGGCTGTAAACACCTCACTAGATGGCTGCAAACACGTCACTAGATGACTGTAAACACCTCACTAGATGGCTGTAAACACATCACTAGATGGCTGTAAACACCTCACTAGATGGCTGTTAACACATTTGATGGCTGTAAACACCTCACTAGATGGCTGTTAACACATTTGATGGCTGTAAACACTTCACTAGATGGCTGTAAACACATCACTAGATGGCTGTAAACACCTCGCTAGATGGCTGTAAACACATCACTAGATGGCTGTAAACACATCACTAGATGGATGTAAACACATCACTAGATGGATGTAAAAACATCACTAGATGGCTGCAAACACGTCACTAGATGACTGTAAACACCTCACTAGATGGCTGTAAACACATCACTAGATGGCTGTAAACACATCACTAGATGGCTGTAAACACCTCACTAGATGGCTGTAAACACATCACTAGATGGGTATAAACACCTCACTAGATGGCTGTAAACACATCACTAGATGGATGTAAACACATCACTAGATGGCTGTAAACACCTCACTAGATGGCTGTAAACACCTCGCTAGATGGCTGTAAACACATCACTAGATGGCTGTAAACACCTCACTAGATGGCTGTAAACACATCACTAGATGGCTGTAAACACCTCGCTAGATGGCTGTAAACACATCACTAGATGGCTGTAAACACATCACTAGATGGATGTAAACACATCACTAGATGGATGTAAAAACATCACTAGATGGCTGCAAACACGTCACTAGATGACTGTAAACACCTCACTAGATGGCTGTAAACACATCACTAGATGGCTGTAAACGCATCACTAGATGGCTGTAAACACCTCACTAGATGGCTGTTAACACATTTGATGGCTGTAAACACCTCACTAGATGGCTGTAAACACATCACTAGATGGGTATAAACACCTCACTAGATGGCTGTAAACACATCACTAGATGGATGTAAACACATCACTAGATGGCTGTAAACACCTCACTAGATGGCTGTAAACACCTCGCTAGATGGCTGTAAACACATCACTAGATGGCTGTAAACACATCACTAGATGGCTGTAAACACATCACTAGATGGATGTAAACACATCACTAGATGGCTGTAAACACCTCACTAGATGGCTGCAAACACGTCACTAGATGACTGTAAACACCTCACTAGATGGCTGTAAACACATCACTAGATGGCTGTAAACACCTCACTAGATGGCTGTTAACACATTTGATGGCTGTAAACACATCACTAGATGGGTATAAACACCTCACTAGATGGCTGTAAACACATCACTAGATGGCTGTAAACATTTCACTAGATGGCTGTAAACACCTAACTAGATGGCTGTAAACACCTCACCAGATGGATGTAAACACCTCACTAGATGGCTGTAAACACCTCACTAGATGGATGTAAACACCTCACTTGATGGCTGTAAACACCTCACTTAATGGCTGTAAACACCTCATATTGCTGTAAACACCTCATATGGCTGTAAACACCTCATGTTTCTGTAAACACCTCACATGGCTGTAAACACCTTATGTGGCTGTAAACACCTCATATAGCTGTAAACACCTCATGTGGCTGTAAACCCCTCATATGGCTGTAAACACCTCATAGCTGTAAACACCTCATGTGGCTGTAAACACCTCATATAGCTGTAAACACCTCATGTGGCTGTAAACACCTCATATGGCTGTAAACACCTCATAGCTGTAAACACCTCATGTGGCTGTAAACACCTCATATAGCTGTAAACACCTCATATAGCTGTAAACACCTCATATAGCTGTAAACACCTCATGTGGCTGTAAACACCTCATAGCTGTAAACACCTCATGTGGCTGTAAACACCTCATAGCTGTAAACACCTCATGTGGCTGTAAATACCTCATATAGCTGTAAACACCTCATGTGGCTGTAAACACCTCATAGCTGTAAACACCTCATATGGCTGTGAACACCTCATATTTACCTGGAGTATTACCTGGAGAGAGTTCCGGGGGTCAACGCCCCCGCGGCCCGGTCTGTGACCAGTGTTGCAACCCCTGAATGGGTTACAATGATTATTATGTATATTACCTTTTCATATAATTTTATATTGCTTATATTTGCGATAATAGCTAAATCGCAAATGTATTGCCTTATATTGTTATTTGACGTAGCTTATGTTGTTAGGATGTACATAATATGTGCTCAGTTCAAGTCTTGATTGTCAAACTACTGTAATTATCGCTTGTCGCTCGTTATACTGCCGGCTTCTGAGCTGTGTGTCCACCTATCACTATCGGGGGGGGGGGTGTCCTCCCCTCTCGTAAAGTATTCAGTTGGTCTAGACTCGCTTGGTGGTGGACGATGTCTTCTCTTTATTCTTGTTAGTTTGAGAACTCGTTCACAAAACATTGATAGACTTAGTGTTTTTCGACGTTGTGGAGGATTGCTGATGGTCCCTACTTATGTCGTTTTTTATCCCCTTTTAACCCTGATTGTGTCGCAGTCTTTGTTATAGGGGCTATTGGGCTTAGTTTTTTTCTTGTTCAAGCAGACTGTTCTGGTTGCCAGTCGGTAAAGAAGTTTTTTATGTGAGGATTTTTGTCAGTCATTGTTTAAGCTAGTCGAGTCGTGAGACATGCGAAAACTTAGAGCATTTACAACTTACCGAACTTTACATATTTGTAATCTTTTTAAATGTTAAGTCCCAGACGGTACTTAAGAATTATAAATTGATATGTGCTTTCACCCAAAATAATATTGAACTCGAGAGATTGATTTTATTTTGATTGCTGTGTTTAAATTTTTAATTGAAATATACCTCAGAAACTTAATGATTAAAAAATTTTAAATTTTAAAATTTCTCAGTTAACCTACCAGTTGTAACCCGAAGCACTATTGAATAAATGAATTTTATGGGTAATTGGACAAGAATGACACTTGTTACGAAAAACCCAGAAACGGGGCGGATGCTAGAAGGGGCAGTCCTTTCTGTATTCCGGAGATCTCTAAGTTTTTAAATTTACTTTTTTTTGTAAAAAACCAGGCCCCCTGGGGATCAGAGCCGAAAACCGGGATGTTGTGTGGCTGCACGCAAACCAACGTACAGCCACACCCGGCTGATCAGGAACTGACTTTAGGTGTTTGTCCGTGCCACTTGAAGACTGCCGGGGGTTTTTGGGTAACCCCCCTTATGTTGCGGGAGGCATTTGAACAGTCTCGGGCCCCTACACTTATTGTATGGTCTTTTAAAACGTCTAGAGAACCCCTGCTTTTCATTGAGGGGATGGTGAAAAGTAGCCAAGTTTTTTTGGCTTTCGAGCGAGTGATTTTGGGTTGCAAGTTCGGTAAAAGTCCCTCTAGGAAATTTCCCAGGTGTTTTAAAATCATGTATCTCCCCCTCCTGCGTTCCAGGGAAATACAGGTTTAGGAACCTCAAGCGCTCCCAGTAATTGGGGTGTTTTATCTCCATTATGCGGCCGTGAAAGTTCTCTGTACATTTTCTAGGTCGGGCAATTTCCCCGCTTGAAAGGTGTGTTTGGCAAAATTTTCCCAGCCTAGATAGAACAAGTGACCAGAAGAGTTCATCATGGGCTTGGCCTCCCTATTTTTTAAAGGGTTCTTTACCCTTTTCCGTCTTTTTCTAGCGATCTTGGGATAAAATGTTAGGTCCTTGAAGGTGAATCCTCCACATGATCACCCCCCAGGCTTTGACGTTGGTGTTTCCCCTTATTTTGTGGCCAGAATTTGTTTTGTACTCTGATGAAGTTTTAATTTCCTCATGTTTCCATATCGGGTAATTAAAATTTCTCATGTTGAACTTCATTTTGTTTTCTCAGCCCACAAAAGTTTTGGGTTGATGTCCCCCGGGAGCCTTGCAGTGTCTGCAATGGAACACTTTTTCATGCAGATTCGGGGGTCATCTGCAAAGGAAGACACGGTGTGGGCTGACATCCTTGTCTATGTGGATATGAGGATGAGGAACAGATGGGGGGCGAGTTGGCCTTTTGGAACAGAGCTTTTACCCCTACTGCCTCGGACTTTTCTCTGTTGACGACTACTCTCTGTGTTTGTTAGTGAGGAAATATGATCCATCGACCCATTTTCCTGTTTTTCCTTTAGCCGATTTTGGCGTATTACGCCATGGGACCTTGTCGAAGCTTTTTCAAAGTCTGCAAAAAATTTCATTGCATTCTTTTAGTCTTCTGGCATTTAGGGGCCTTGTCGTAGTGATCCAAAATTGGGACAGCAGGAGCGACTGTTCTAAACCCATGTTGCCCCGGGTTGTGTAACTGTGGGCTTCTAATGGGTGGTGATCTTGCTTTTTGGACCCCTTTTAAAGATTTTTATGAATGGGTGTTAGTGCTTTTGGTCTGTGTTCTTTTTGTTGCTTTTCCCCCCCCCCCTTTGTGGGTGGGGCTAGTCTGTTGTTTTTAGTAACTGTGGGACGACCCCCCTGTCCCTGCCCTTCATAGGATGGGGAAAAGGCCCGTGATAGGGGCTTCTTGCAGTTCTTTATGAACACAGAGTTCCTGAGTCTGGCCCTGGGGCAGAGTGCATGGGGATGGGGCATTTTTCGCCGTTTGAAGTCTTTTTGGGGTCAGGAAACTCGGATAGGGTTGTTTAATCAAATTTTTTGGGGTCTCTCATAAAAAATTTATTTTTATCTTCGACTCTCATCTGGTTTTGCAGCTTTCTAAAAAATGAGTCTACTGGGGCTTTAGTACCATCATTTCCTTGTGTCATCTGTGTAGGACCCATCTTGTTTAAGTAGGGGCCCCAAAAATGGACGTTTTTCTCGATTTTTTATTTGGCATAGGAAAAAATATTGGGTTTCTTTGATTTATTTATGGCTTTTAGTTCTTCCCGCGATTCCCACTCCTAAAGGATTTTTTAGCTTTAAATTTATGCTTGCTATTTCTCTGACCCGTGTCTCCTTAGCATTTTCAGTATATTGGGCCCCTTTTTGCCGCTTGTTATTTTTTCCGTCGCCTTAAAGGGAGCGCCTGTCTCTTTCTTTTTACATTACCCTCCTTTTTTTTGAGGAATAAGCCTTTTGCAAACATCGAGTGCCACCGAGTTAATCTTTCTAGGGATAAGTTGGGGTCGTGTTGCTTAGTATATTTCCCCTTATATCGGTTAGGACTTGGGTTTACTTTGGGCCCACTATGTTTTTTGTTATTTAAGTTGAAAATTTTGGGGAACCCCTCGTGACTATTCCTTAGTCGGCTGGGGTCCACGCATCATGTCCCGGAACCTCAATTAGTTGTGATTGAGTATGTAATTGTGAGTTCATTACCTTTGTAATGGTTCTTACCCTTTTCCCAGTTCAGCCCCTCAAAACTTTTTGGGGCCCGGCCCTGGACCCATTGTGTACCTTGTAATCTGTAAATACCTTTGTAATTGTCATGATTACTAGACCTACCTGGATTTTATTACCTTTTTAAATTGCGAGTTCTTCCTTTTAAATTGTGAATTCATTACCTCTGTAACTTGCCCGCTATCAAAATTTGAGGCCCCCGTCCATGGCCATTATGTACCTCTGTAATTTTTTTGACTGCGCCCACAGGTGGGTATGTGGTGCAAATAAAATTTAAAAAAAAAAACTTTTTTTTTGATATGGTGACATTTCTTATCAGTCACATTGTTGTAAAAGATGGGGTCTAGTTATTCTCCAGTCTAGTGGGGCTCTATTTTTTGCTGGTTTAAATTGAATTTTTGCAGAATTTAAAAGCTCGGGGTGATGTGAGTTTTATCAGAGTGCCTCCTGGTGTTTTACTGCAACATATTATTTGCTAATTCCTCCATTTTAGGTGCCTTAATTTTAAAACCCCCCGGAGCAGATTTTGGGTGAGGGCTGGAAGATTTAGACAGGGGTCAATTTTTTAAAGCTTTTCCCTTGGAATTGCTGGTGTTGCTCCGGAGGCTTGTAAAACTACCAAATACTGGGTTTTGGTTCCCCTTACTGCTAAAACTTCCCTACTTCATTTGGGCATTAACATTTGTGCAAACAAGTGACTCTGCAATGTAAGGCCCAACCCCCCCCCCCCTTTTCCTGTTCATCTGTCACATCTTATGGGTTGAAACCCGGGGATCCATATTTCGTTGCCCAAAGTGAACCTTTATGTGGGTCTCGTGAAAGCCACGAACATTGCCTTTGTCTGCAAGCAGTCCACGGATGAAAGTATTTTGTTTGTTGCTGGCTTTAGACCCTGATATTTGAAAAAAAGAATTTTATGGGAAATGGGGTATTTTTGGTATGGGGGGGGTTTTTTTTCCCGGGCATTATTTTCTGTATCTTTGTTTTGGAGTGGAGGCCATCGACTGTATTTCCACTCCGGGAAGGGACTGATTTGGGGTGTCGATTTCTGCCATTTCCTGCCCTTTTTTTTCCCTTTCCCACTAAAAAACCCCTCCCTCTTGAGTGGCGTGGTACCCCGGTTTTCCCCCTGGCCTGGAGTTTTGAGCCCCCTTTAGATGGTATGCCGGCAATTTTTAAATATAGCACATCTTTCCCGTACGAAGAGGTACAACGTTAGGGGAAAAAGTTACAGGAAGGAGTTTTATTTTCCTGTTGTCATATGGGGATGGGTTTTCTAGGGTGGTATATTCACGTCCCATCTGTTTTTCCAGATTTCCCCGCCAGCAGTACCAAGTCATAGTTGTGCACAGGCTTGGTTTTTCCCTTTTCCCTTTGGGTTCTGTGACTGTATTCCCCGTTGGTGCATGTTTTTCCCCGTCTTACTTTTTTTTCCCCCCTGCACCAAAAAAATGGAGCTCCCACCAGTTTTTTTTGGTAAAAATCCTCACTATTGTAGTGGGGTCCGTTTGCTATTTCCCCGCGGTATTTTGTTTTAATATTGGTTTTTTTCTATCTTTGACTAAACCCTTTTTTCCCATATGGTCCCGTCCCCCCATAGGCTTTTAGTATTTTTTCTGCGTATTTAATTTTCCCCACAAACCCGGACAAAATCTCCGCTTCACCATTCTGTCTCCAGGACAGCATCTCCCCTTCACCTAACTGTCTCCCCGGACACACCCCCACTTCACCAAGTTCCCAGGACGCACCTCCGTTCACCATTTGTCTCCCCCCGGACAGCACTATCGCCCCCCATTTAAGACTACTGGATTTATCTCCAGCCTTACAGTTTTGCTACTGGCCATTCAAGGACGTACCATTCCCAAAAGTTTTTTATGTTCCCATCGTTGTAGAAAGTTCCCGGTTTTCTAGAAGCAGCTTTGATGTTGTCCTCTTTTTAAAACCCTTGTGATTTTTGTCCCAAAATTTACTCATTTTGGCATACCAAAAAAAAATTTCCCTTTTTAATATGCTTGTAGCTAGTTCTTGGGGTATCTGCACAAGGGGCGTGACCCCCTTTCACACAAATGACAATTTTTGCATGTGGAAGCCCCCCTTTTTTTGACTGACCCGCTACACACGCTTATAATGATTTTAATGGTGATTTACTGAATTCTATAGCAACCTCTTGAAAATTTCTTTAATAACCTCCTTAAATGAAGCTCTAGCTATTTTTTTTTCTGTTCTAACTGTTTTTTTATATTGGACAGCTTACCCTCACCCTTCCTGATAATATTTAATGTTTGTGTTTATAAGGGGCGCCTACAACCCCATCCGTTTACGTCTGCTTTATTGTCCCCAAC
>NC_069472.1:28596188-28622362 GCF_026875155.1 Cherax quadricarinatus
TTTTTTCGTTCTAAGGTTAAATTTGTGTTGACACCTCTAAAATAGGAGGCGAAATTGGTGGATTGCATTCCTGCATATTTGAGATATCAGACGACTGGACAAGGCAGCTCCAGGAACCTAGATAAGCTCTCTTGATTTGTTTTGTAATTCTGGCCAGCATTATTTTCTTTGATTTAGTTAGAGTGAGGTTTTCTGAGTATGATACACATTAATCTCCAGTCAAATTGGTGAGTGATATTAAGATATATTTTCCTTCTGTTATGTCATTGTGTATATATATAACCATTTATTATTTTTAATATACAGTCAACAAATTTATATATTTACCAGTATTCCTGGTGTATGTATATTTCATTTAATTAATATGTCCAGAGCAACTTGTGGTTATGACAGTGGTAGGTATCGAAGGGGGACATTTTTTGCGACCTAGGTGTCCCAAATTCCTACTTGTCTATGTAACATTGATAAATAATAATCTTTGTTATCATTTACTGTTGTGTACATAATTAGTTACATTCAGATAAATGTAATTTTCCACAGTTATACACCTTGGCCAAAGGCCCCTCTAGACTTTGAGACCCTAGGCTTCAGCCTGCCAAGCCTATAGGTAAATCCGGTAGGTAGGTATAGTGTTTGTCAGGAAACGGGGACAAGTAGGAAAAAATTATTTTATTTATTTATTTTTATTCGCTGGTATTCTCCCGGCCCGGGTCTTTTCCAAGTAGTGGTGACCCGGTCTTGGCTCCCTATGTGGGGAGTATCGCGAGACCTAAGTCTCCCATGGGAGGAGGTACAAGTACCCCCTCATCTTTGGGACCAAATGTCCCCAGGCCTAGCCCCCAGTCCCGCCCTCACGGGGTTCGTGGGGAGAAGCTAGGCCTCTGTTTGCCATCTGCCCCACCCCAAAGAGGCTCGTGGGGATGACAGTCTTATGAGCTGCAGGTGGTAGCAAGCTCAGGCCTAAGGCATATATGCGGTAAAGTAGGAAAACCCCGGCACTGTTCCCTAGTTAAAAATCAGAATAAATCTATCATAAACAGTGCGTAAAGAATGTAAAATAAATTAGCTCACATTTCCTCTGTTTAAAATAATTTGTGAAAAACTTTTGCAATAACCGAACTTTGTGAACATTTTGTGGAATATGTGGGAATTTTTAGGACAATGAATATGTAAGTTTACTGTTATATTCTTTAAAAATACATATTTTCCCTTTCAAAATACATATTAAGAAATAAAGAAAACTACAGGCTCAGATAGACAAAGACTAAAGAGCTTTTTTTTTTAGCTTCCTCATAGACAAAATCATCGAAAAGTTCATCCAAAATTTTTTTGTCTAAGTTTGTCCCCTTTCAATGCTGAGAATGCTCACTGTGGACAACCTCTCTTGAGATAGTTAAACTTAAACCTGCTACACTCTCTTCTCCCTAAAAGTCAGACAACTGCCGTTTTTTTGGAGATCCAAATTTTCATTGTCTCCTCTGTAAGTAAGTTTATTCAGGTATACACTGTTACAGTTACATAGATTATATACATAGCAGCATACGTGTAAAGAACTTAGGATAACGCAAAAAAAAGTCAGAGTGACTTATTTCCATTGGGGTCCTTTAACTATTATACCCTAGATTTTGAGGCCCTAGGCCTCAGCCTGCCAAGCCTAAGGTAAATCAGGCACTATCTCTGAGCTTATGTTAAACCCATAGCGAAGGAATCTAAAATAAATTAGTTCACCATTCCTCTAGTTAAAATAAAAGAAAACTGCAAATTCAAATGATTAAAGAAAAAGAATTTTACTTGCTATACTATTCTACATATGATTTCGCACACACTTTAAAAATGTATATATTGTTTGAATTTCTTAGGTTATCATATTATAAATTTTCATAACATTCTTATTTATGTTCCCATAACATCCGTGAGAAATTAAGGGAAGAAGATTTTTTTAAGATTTCGGTTACCTAGAGTAATTTTAATGAGGCCAAGTGATTTGACAGTAAGTTATTCAGGTATACACAAATACAGTTACTAGATTATCATACATAGCAACATATGGTTAAAGAACCGAGGATAATCCAAAAAAGTCAGTGTTTGAAGCCGGCCACTGACTTGAGTACTATAACGTGCCCTGTCTCCCCATACTATACCAATAATTTACTATACCCAATAAACTATACTATACTATACCAATAAAGGGGTAACCCCAAACAGGTTGTCAACTAGTAAGTGTATCTCATGACTTATTCAAAAAGAACTAAGCAGGTTAAACCCAACTAAGAGCACAGGCCCTGATAACATCCCGTCTAGTTCCTAAAAGATGGTGCTTCTGAACCTGTCAATCCCTATTGCTCACATAATAATCTATCAACACCACTAATACCGTACCGGAGGGGTTCAAGGAGGCCAGAGTTACTCCTATTCTTCAAGAAAAATAGTAGGTTGATGTAAGCAACTATAGGCCGTTTAGTATACTCAGTATAATATCAAAAATTCTAGAGGGGCGGTGTATTCTCAAGTAGTTAAGTACCTTAATGACAACAACATTCTCCCTAGCTATCAATCGGGCTTTAGAAAGAATCCTACTCAACCGACACCTCCCTTATTAATCTGATGGATTACCTGAAACTGAAATGCAAAGGGGAACCTCATAGGTAGGTAACCTTAGACCTGCAAAAGGCCTTCGATACTGTCAACCACAAAAATATTATGTAATAAACTTTCAAGCTATCTGTATAGGTTTGTGACGGGTTAGTCTTACCTTAGCAACAGGAGACAAATAGTCAAAATCAACAGAATCAAAACCCCTGCCGATAACATGTGGAGTTCCCCAAGGTAGTATTCTGGGTCCCTTATTATTCTTATTTATGTCAATGATATGCCTATCAGTGTCAAGTGCAAACTCCTACTGTATGCAGATGACAGTGCTCTGTTAGTGTCAGGTAAAGACCCACAAGATATTGCTAAATTTTTTAAAACTGGAACTGGAGTCCTGCAGCAAATGGTTAGTAGACAACAAACTATCATTACACCTAGGGAAAACTGAAGCCATTCTCTTTGGCCGAAACATAAACTGAAAAGGGTAAATAATTTTAATGTTCAATGTAATGGGGAGCCCATCACTTTAGTTTCTTCAGTTAAAATATTTGGGAACCCCTTTTGCCCCATGCTTTGTCAGGGAATTATAGGAAAAGGGTATTTAAAAGCGAATCCCAAAGATAAAGGGTTCCTGTATAGACAAGCACAGAGTCTCCCTATGAGGCTCCCCAGGACCCTATTCTGCCCTTAAAACAATGCCATATGGTTTAAAGTTGCTCTTTTTGGTTTACTCTCCCTTGACAAAAAAACTGAAAAAATAGACTGAAAAATCCCCAGAAAAAAATCGAAAGATTCACCCTGGGGCTGGGAAAAAGAAAACATGTAGGCCAGGATAATTTAAAGCAGTTGGATATGCTAAATTTTTGGGAAGGGCAGAGTAAAAAAATTGAAGTAAATCTGTTTATAAAATTGCTCACAAACAATGCCCCAAGAATATCTTGCGTCAATTTTGTAAATTTGGGGGAACCAAAGCAATCATAGTACTGGGGGGGAGAGAGCAAAACTTTTTTTAGTACCCACGTCAGGGGCCCAAGGCCCCAAAAAACCCCTTTTTTTTGTACGCAATAAAGGAAGGGAACGGGACCCCTTCCCACATGTCAAAGCCAGTAATGCATGAACAGTTCAAAAAGAGTCCCCAAAAGGGGGTCTGATGAATGAAAAGCTACAGAAAGGGGGGGGAATGTTTTTCTATTTTTTAGTAACATAGTGTAAATTTTTACCTTTTTTCCTAGTAATGACCCTCGATTGTAGATATTTTAAATGACCTTGGTTTGTAGATAATCTTTTTATTTATAAAAAATAAGATGTTATCTTTATTGTAGAATAATAAGAAAATTTTTAAACCTTTATATTATAATTTAAAAAGGTAAAAAAGGAACCCCAATTTGGGGGTTAAATCACTCTGTCTGACTTTTTTAGGGTTTTTCCCCGGTTTCTACACATATGCTGTGTGTATTTATAATTCTATGTAACTGTATTTGTTTTTATACCTGAATAAAAATTACTTTTCTTTCTTCTTACTAGTAGTATGATTGTTTCGTTTTTACAGTTTAATATCTGTTTTATGCTCCCATACCATCCTGGGGACAGAAGCCAAAAAATTACAGAGGTACATAATGGGTTCAGGGACTAGACCCCAAAGTTATGATAACTGAACTAGTTATGAAGGTAATGGTCCCAAATCTGTACACAGAAATCACTCCCTACGAAAGTAAAAGATGGGCAGGCGATGCAAAATGCCCCCAATAAAAAGTATGGGCGCATTGGTACACTAAGAGAAAAACACCATAAGTGTCCGGGGCCCAAAACTGTTCAACAGCCTCCATCAAGCATTAGGGGAATTGCCAATAAACCCCTGGCTGCCTTCAAGAGAGAGCTGGACAGATACCTAAAGTTAGTGCCGGATCAGCCGGGCTGTGGCTCGTACGTTGGACTGCATGCGGCCAGCAGTAACAGCCTAGTTGATCAGGCCCTGATCCATCGGGAGGCCTGGTCATGGACCGGCCGCGGGGGCGTTGATCCCCGGAATAACCTCCAGGTAACCAGGTAATGAACTCCAGGTAGATCTGGTCACAATCATGACAAGTTACAAAGGTAATGAATCAGCCTCACTCCTATACGTGATTACAATCATGAACAAATTACAAAGTAATGAACCACTGATACGTCCACACCCGGTCACAATTGTAATGAGTTATAAATACAATATCAAGTGGGTCATACACCCACACGAGCGCGCGCACACACGAGCGCAAGGGAGAGAGGAGTAGGCCTGTTGACTGAGAGAGCTTGGCTGCCAGAGTGAGAGAGGGGCAGTGGGATGTGGGTTGAAGTGGCATGCCCACTGAGAGTCCTGCAGGTGGCAGTACGAGCATGGCGCAAAATATGAACTCAGTGGCAGACAGCACAGGCTGTCTATGCAGACGGTACAGGCTGTATACATTCACTCGGCCATGCACCACCATGGTCGTCCTCGACCATGACTGGCAGGAACAAAATCTTAGTCTCTCTCTTGCAGTAACAGGGCACAGAACACACAAATATAAATATAATATATATATATATATATATATATATATATATATATATATATTATATATATATATATATATATATATATATATATATATATATAAACCATACCACGGGTGGGATTTGAACCCGCGGTCAGAGAGTCTCAAAACTCTAGACCGTCGTGTTAGCCACTGGACCAGCTAGCACAATAAGATTCGTCCAACTAGGTATATTTCTACACCATAGGTTAGCATAGGCACCACTGTGACCACAAATGCAAGTTTTTACAGACAAATCTCCAGCTAGCGTGGCCATGACGAACTCTAGCTCAAGTCCCTTCACTGCCGTCAACATGACTCATGAAACCGTAATGACACGATTGCAACAAACCATACCTGTGGACATGGAAGAAAAACTTCCTACAGGGAGGAAGAAAAAAAGGTGGTGTGCTAAACATCATGGTCTAAGGCAGTGATCGTCGATGGGCATTACTGCACGCCTTCCTGCATCTGGACAAATACTGCAACACAGGAGACATCGCTGTGGCTGAGTTGTGACATAAGTTATGGTCTCCTCTGGAATGGTGAAGCAGTCATTGTAGTAATTGTTGGAGGGTTTCACTCATCCTGGGGCACAGCCTGCTGGTGTGCTCGAGTGAGGCGTTGTCAGTACTCGGCAACTGGGCAGGACTTTTTCTGGCAAGTGACTCAGGAGGACATTTCTCGACTGGTACTGCCGCTGGGTCTGTCACTGTCGGCGAGTGTGGAGTGAGTTGTCGCAGAGATGACTCGGCAAAACATCTGGAAGTCGTAACAACATACACTGTACTGGAGTGAGCGGGCTAGCAGTTAAATTAAAGTGACATCATCTTTGTGCAGGCTGCTTACTGAAGCTGTGACATGAGGCTGATGCAGCGCCTGCCAACAGGGTCTAACTGTGGCTTGATGAGTGTCATTCTCTCAACAGTTGGAGTTATAGCAGAGGTTAGTCTAAGCATCCCCAGACTGGTTCTCTACATATACCTGCTCTGACGGTCAGGAGGTGAAGTGAAATAAATCTCGATGGGAATCGTAGTGGGTACCATTTTGCAGGGCATCACGAGCGGCAAACATAAGCTTTCTGTACTAAATCAAATCAAATCAAATCAAGTTTATTCTCCATAAGGGTTACAATGTGGGGTTTACAGGATTTGGATATTGTGTGGTTTACAAGTTATAAAATACTAATTACAGAGGGGGCCACTAGGACACCTAGCATGGCTTTGGCATTTAGGGCAGACTTAGATTATTTCTTAACATTAAATCCCTACAGATTATGGTATTAAGGCTAGGTGACTACATTATAATTTGTGAGTTTAGCAATGTTTTTGTTTTGGCACAATACAAAGTGTCTATATTGGAGTATCATAGGCAAACTTATGACTATTTAGGATTCATTATTTTATGATTAAGATTAGTATTTCTGTGTTTATAGTCAGTGGGTGAGTAAGCGTAATTGTGAACCACCAGGTGGTTATCATGTAGTTAGTTGTCGGGGTGTATCAGGGAGATAAGATGTTTTCTAACTGTAGTTTTGAAAGTGATGGTGTGTCTGCAGTTCTAGAGTTTTCAGGTAGGGTGTTCCAGATTTTAGGTCCTTTGAAATACATTGAAGTTTTGTAAAGGTTTAATCGGACACAGAGAATGTCATAGAGATGTTTGTGTCAGGTGTTATGCCTGTGGATCCTGTCATAACTATCAAGAAATCGTTTTAGGTCAAGGTTAATATTGGAATTTAAGGTCCTGTAGATATAGATTGCACAGTAGTAAGTGTGGATGTTCTGAACAGGGAGTAGTTTAGATCTATGAAGAGTGGGGGAGGGGGTGTTGCCAGGGATGGGATTTAGTGATGTATTTCTTACTGCAGCTTTTTGTTGGGTTATTATTGGCTTTAGGTGTGTTGCTGCAGTTGAACCCCAAGCACAGACAGCATAGGTGAGGTATGGATATATAAGCGAATGGTATAGTGTGAGAAGGGCAGTTCGCAGCACGTAGTATCATACCTTGGAGAGGATCCCCACCGTTTTGGATACTTTTTTTTGTTATGTGTTGGATATGGGTGCTGAAATTTAGATTGTTGTCGAAGTATAGGCCATGGAATTTGCCCTCATTATGTCTGGCAATTAGAGTGTTGTCGATCTTAATATTAAGTTGTGCAACACCTGCTCTGCTACCTAACATAATTTAGTAGGTTTTGTCAGTGTTAAGTGTAAGTTTATTGGCTGTCATCCAAGTCGATATTTTGATCAGCTCCTCGTTAACAATGGTGTTGAGGGTGGCAAGATTAGGGTGGGAGATGACATAAATCGTGTCATCAGCAAAGAGAATGGTTTTCAGGTGTTGGGGTATGTTTGGAAGATCATTGATGTAAATGAGGAAGTGCAGGGGTCCAAAGACACTTCCCTGCAGAACTCCAGTATCAAGTGGCCGTATTGATGAGGCTGTGTCTATAATGGTGACATATTGATACCTATTAGAAAGGTAGGATTTGAAATATGCAAGTGCATGGCCTCTTATACTATAGTGGTCAAGTTTGTGGAGTAGGATGCCGTGGTCTACTGTGTCAAACTAGGGGCTCAGACGCTTGTAACTGACGCTGGGGCTGACTAGTGTCAGTTGTCAATGCGCGGGTCACACTGGTTGACGAGTAACGAGGTGCTACACTAGTCTGGGCACAGGCCTTGCATTGGGACACAAAGAAAACTTGCACACACCCACACTGCACATGCGGTACAACATGACTCTTTTCTGTTCAAAAGTCGACACTAAGCCATTCATAAACATGTGAAAATGCTGAGAGGAATTAATTAACACATGACACATCTTCTCGACAATACTGAAACTAAAGGCTCACTTTGAAAATAGAACACTCGATGTTATGTCAGGCGTGATGTCATGAGGTGATGTCATGGAGTGACATCGCGAGATGACGTCAGCAGACGTCGCGAGGTGTGATGCAGGCAGCATTGTGATATCATGAAGTAGGGCAGCATCGTTGGTTACGTCGTGAAGTCGGGCAGCATCGTGGGTGACATAAGGTGACGTCAGTGGAGTGATGTGGCAGCAGATCACAGCATGTGGCTTGGGACGTTGGCTTGGTAACCCACATGGCTTGTAGATCCACATGGTTTCATCCACACCCCACATGGCTTCACCCATATGTGGCTTTGGGTGACCTTGGGCACGCAGATACACAGCTCCAGCAAAGAATCCGCAACAGCAGAGAGGGAGTGGGCAGTGGTGGCATACAGTAGAGCGAGCATGGGTGAATGGTATATGGTGGAGCCAGGACCGAGCACCTTCCTTACCCATACACACCTTACCCATGCATATTCTACCACACTGGGCACAGAAATCACCACAAACTCACCTCTGACTTGCTGAATTAGCCGTGCTGAGCTGAAAACAACAGCAGCAACGTACAAGTGACGCTGAACGTGTGACTTGAGACACGACAAGGAGCACTGAGAAGTGCCAGGTGACGCCACTTATATTTCTCGAAGAAATTCGGCAAATATCGGCCTGGATCCTGCTTGTACCTGTGTCTGGATGCTGAGACTTGCAGACACAGCATCAGGATAACTTGTTGAGAGAGGGATGCTTCTCTTATAGGGCGATGAAATAAAGACAACTTCATTTCTCTACCTTTCCTCCTCAGGCAACACAACTGCTTGCAGTCAGGGTTCAATAAGGCAGCAGAGACTTCGTACTTTATTTGCAATATCTGGGTGGCCTGGTGGTTAACGCTCTCGCTTCACACGGCGAGGGCCTGGGTTCGATTCCCAGCCAGAGTAGAAACATTGGACGTGTTTCTTTCCACCTGTTGTTTATGTTCCCCATCAGTAAAATGGGTACCTGGGTGTTAGTCGACTGGTGTGGGTCGCATCCTGGGACACTGACCTAAGAGGCCTGGTCACAGACCGGCCGCGGGGGCGTTGACCCCCGGAACTCTCTTCAGGTAAACTTCAGGTTAAACACAGGCAGTATGTTAAGTGCCCTAGCCCGGAGGGGGCGTGCCCACGGGGAGAGAGGAGTAGGCCTGTTGACTGAGAGAGCTTGGCTGCAGAGTGAGAGAGGTGAGATTCTGACCAGAGCTTTGGTAAGATGGGAGGGGGGAGGAAGAAGGATGGGTAAGGATGGAATGTAGGAAAGGTTGGGGAGGGAGGAGGGATGGGTGGGTTTATAAAAGGGTAGTGGCCTATCCACTTTGGGGGTATTTTGAATGTGCGTGTGTGCATTTTGGGAAATTTTTGTAAAGAGATTGGTTATATGAGGGGGTATGCCTCCTGCCCATCAATTGCACACTGCTATATTGATGTTATTTTCAGTGCATTTTTTTTTTTTTTTGTGAGAGAGGGGCAGGGTGAGGTGGGTTAAAGAGGCATGCCGCTGGAAGCCTACAGGTGGCAGTACAAGCATGGTGCAAAATATGAACCCAGCTGGCAGACAGCTAGGCTGTCTGCCAGCTGGGATTGCCAGAACCATCTTCTATTGGCTTGAACCTGGGTACTGATCAAATGACGGGGCCCTTCGTTCGACCCCCCGGTACTGGTTCACTGATAGAGGGAGATAGCCTTTCAATGAAGGTGTATACTTGCACCAAATAAAGGTTTCACACTCTTTGCATGCCACACCCCCACCCAGAGAGGGCTCAGGATTAAGGGTACCACCCCCTACCTCCCACGGTAACAGTGCCCACCATGGCCACCATATAATGGGACCACCTTTCCTATCAACCATCCAACTCTTAGATAGAGCTCAGCTTTATTCGTGCATAAAGCCAACCCTAAACTTAGAGCGAGAAGCAGACAGTAGGGCTAAGTAGGTCCAAAGTAGGAGCGGACCCCCTCACTAAAAAAAAAAAAAAAAAAAAACCACACAAGGGGTAAAAAAGAGCTAGAAAGAGGTTACCCGAGAACCCTAACACATCCTAACATAATACAATCGTGATAACATATCTGCCAACCCATATTCTTTGCCGGCAATGTGGGAACATTCTGAGAGGGTTGCGTGTAGACTCCTCTCATGAGCTTTTTCTTCATGGCTTGGAGATATACCAGAGGGGTTTTGGGTCACTATAGACAGTGACCACCTGTGAGTCTGGCCCACATAAACATCGAAGTGCTCCAAAGCCAGTACCAGCGCGAGGGCTTCTTTTTCAATGATAGAGTAAGCCCTCTGGTGTGGCTGGAAAAATTTTTGAGTAGACGGCACAGGCTGCAACCCCTCGTCCTGTTTTGCAACAGTACTGCCCCAACCCCAGACTCAAAAGCATCATCCTGCAATGAGAAAGGTTTGGAGAAAGTAAGGCTTTTGATAAAGTTCCATACCAGAGGCTATTGAGGATTAAGGCACACGGAATAGGAGGAGAAATTTTTTTCCTGGTTGGAGGCATGGTGACAAATCCCGCAGCAGAGAGTTTGCATAAATGGGGAGAAAAATGAATGGGGGCAAGTCCCAGTGGTGTTCCTCAGGGTCAGTGTTGGGCCCGTTGTTGTTCACAATTAAAACTAAACGTATAGATGAGGGAATAAATAGCGCATAAGCAAATTTGCTGAATGCCCCAAAAATTAGGCCGCCCAAATTTTCATTCTAATGAGGACACTAGAGCACTCCAGGATGATTTGAATAGACTGATGCAATGGTCGGAGAAGGGCAGACGCAGTTTAATTTTGACACATGCAAAGTTCTAATGTTGGACAGGTAAAAAAACCATGCCACATATAAATAAATAATGTAGATCTTAATACTATGACTGCAAAAAGGATTTAGGAGTTCTGGTTAGCAGTAATCTAAAATCAAGACAACAGCACATTAGCATTCGCAAAAAAGGGCTAACGAATTCTTGGCTTCTATATCAAGAAGTAAAAATTTAATAGAAGTCCTCAGGTGCTCTTCAACATCTATATCCTTGGTTAAGCCTCATTTAGACTATGATGCTCAGTTCTGGTCACTGTATTAAAAGAATGGTATAAATGCTCTGGAAAACGTACAGAGGAGGATGACAATGATGATCCCATGTATCAGAAATCTTCCCTATGAGGATTAGACTGAGGGCTCTGAACTACACTCTCTCGAAAGGCATAGAATTAGGGGGGAATATGATCGAGGTGTATAAATGGAAAACAGGAATAAATAAAGGCGATGTAATTAGGATGCTAAAAATTTCCAGCCAAGACAGGACTCGCAGCAATGGTTTCAAACTGGAAAAATTAAGATTCAGGAAGGATATAGGAAAGCACTGTTTGGTAATAGAGTTGTGGATGAGTGGAATAAACTCCCGATTTACAGTTATTGAGGCTAAAAACGTTGTGTAGTTTTAAAACTAGGTTAGATAAATACATGTGTGGGTGTGGGTGGGTGGTGAGTTGGACCTGACTAGCTTGTGCTGCTGGTTCTGGTGCAGTGCTCCTTCCTTGAGGGGGAGGTAGTCAGACGGGGTGGGTCATTGGGCTAATTTCTGGGGGGTGTGTCATTGGGCTAATCCCGGGAGAGACATGGATCTGCTCTGCATGGGTCAGTAGACCTATTGCAGTGTTCATTCTTCTTATGTTCTTAAGTTAGAGACAAAAGAATGGGTGCAGTACACAATAATCTCTTTGCTTTCTTAAAAGCATTTTGAATTCTGGGGTCCAATTTAAAGAGAACTTTGTGATTTGGGAAGAGAGGTAAGGAGGGACCCTACAATATCTGAAAAAATTTTTTGAAAAATTTTCTATGAAACCCTATCATGCCTAGGAAACGTTGAAGAGATTTCCTGTCATGGGGGAAATTTGGGGAATCTTTATGGCAAGAACTTTAGCAAAAATTTTGGAGCAAACTTTGCCACTACCTACTTCATGGCTTAGAAAAGTAACAGTGGCCTGGCCAAAGGAAGACTTAGATAAATTAACAGTTAAATGGGAACTCTGGGGAAAGGTTTTCAAGAGAGCTTAAGCTAAAAAGGTGTTGATCCCAAGTATCAGACACCACAACAATATCACTAGAAAAAGCTGCCATGCCTTAAGGGCCCTTTAATAGCCTGTGGATAAGTTTCTGGAATGAAGATGGGGAAGATTTCATTCCAAAGGGGGTAACTGTATATTGATAATGACCTCCTGGAGTTACAATAGCAGAGATTTCCTTCGCCTTGTCTGTTAAAGGTACCTGAAGTAATCTTTAAGGAGATTTAAAATTGGACCCCAAAAGTAAGCCTTACCCACAAAGTCGATTACGTCATCCAGGAGGAAGAGGGTAAGCATCTGTAATGTAACCTCATTCACCTTACGGTAGTCTGTACACATGTGAAAACCTCCATCAGCTTTTTTAACAAGGATGCATGGTGAAGCCCATGGACTAGATGACTCCTCCACTAACCCATGCTCTAACAGAAATTCTACCTCCTGCTGAAGTAGCTTCTGCTTTTCAGGATTAGCTCTGTAGGGGGAGAGTTTAATAGGTTTAGAGTTTCCCACATCTACATCATGATAACCTAACATACATTTTTTCGGTACATCCGAAAAAAATATCAGGGTATGACTGTAGAAGCGCAGTTAAACTTGTTGCTTGAGTTTCAGATAGCCCCACCATTAAAGGGCTAGGGTCCTTGAAGAGGACAGAGTCTGGAAGTTTGATATTAATTTCAGAAATAGAGTGCAAAGAGTCAGAGTCGTCCTCAGAGGTAGAGGGCAAAGTCATTCCTGGGACTTTATCTGGTGTATGAAAAGATTTTAATTGATTAATGTGGTAAATTTTAGTTTTTGAGGTCTTATCAAGGGGAGCTACCACGTAATTTACATCAGATAATTTACTTACAATTTGCATAGGTCCCGTAAATCTAGCTTTCAAGGTGTGGCCAGGTATAGGTTCCTGTACCAACACCTTGTCTCCTGGATGGAAGGAGCGAAATTGAGCATTTCTGTCATACCTCTGTTTCATCTGGTTTTGAGTTGCCTTTAAGTTAGCCTGGCTAACTGACGTGCTACCTGCAACCTTGAAGACAGGTTGTAGGGTGCTGAACTAACGTCTTCTCCCACCCATCCTTCTTTGAGCACCCGAAGAGTACCTCGTACAAGGTGCCCAAAGATCAGCTCAAACGGACTATACCCAGTAGACTCCTGCACAGTTTCCCTTATTGAAAACAGCAACATAGGTAGTGATTCATCCCAGCCTGATGGAATCTTTCCAAGGCGCCTTGGGACTGAGGATGATAGGCAGTGGATAAGTTGTGGATTATCCCTAACCTAGTTAATGCTTCCCTAAATTCTTTGGCCGTGAAGTTAGTACCTTGATCTCTTTGAATAGATTAAGGAATGCCAAAACAAGAAATAAATCTGGTTAAAGCCTTGAGAATGGCTTTAGTATTAATACTGTGCATGGGAATTGCTTCTGAGTATCTAGTTACTCTATCCATAATGGTAAATAAGTACTGCTTTCCAGACTTTGACTTAGGTAGTGGACCTACACAATCTGTGATTAATTCTGCAAAAGGTTCTCCATCAGCAGGTATAGGCTGGAGAGGTGCAGGTTTAATGGAATGTCCAGGTTTCCCTACTTGCTGACATTTTCGGCAACATCGGATATGATTCTTTACATCCTGCCTTAATTTGGCCAAAAGAATTCTTTTGTGATTAATATATAATACTTTAGTAATTCCTAGGTGACCTCCTAATGAAGTATTTATGAGCTATATTCACATATTTGAGGTCTAACTTTGTTGGAACCACTAACCTGTCTGACAGTTGCCGGCCCTGTATCTCCTTACCAGTCTCAGTGCAGATCAAATAATCGTTTTCAAGTTTATTACTTGACTGGATGATCCATGGCTGCCTGAAAAGCGAAATTTAAAGAAGGTTGCTTTTGTTGTTCCTCCCGGAAGAGCAGTCCTCGGGTATGGAAACAGAGGTATCTGGCAATCCTGCAACCCTGGAAAAGGAAGGCTTCATCTGTGTCTGTTCACTTAATTTACGAGGCTTACTGGTCAGTTTTCCTCGTAAAACAAATTGGCTATTTCGAGATCAGAGTCGTCCAAGAATAGGTCAGCATTCTCGCTAGATAACCCTTGGGATGTTGCCCGAGTTATGGCCAACACCGGAGAAGAATTAATCATTATGGGTTCAGGATATATATACTAGCAGTGGTAATGTTATTACTCAGTAATAACATGGCATCTTTCATAGGAAATCCCTCGGATACACCCATAGTCAAGTATCCAGTGTAATATTTGCATTGTAAATAGATTCTATGTAATGGAACAGAAAAAATAGCTCTTCCAAAGGCTTCCAGCGAAACGGAGGATTGTAATGAAGTGTGTTCAGAAAGGGGAAGTACTCCCTCTCTTATAAGTGAGCAATATCCCCCAGGTTTGACTTCAGTTGTTTTTGAGTCTTCCTGAAGGGAAATATGACTCTGACAGTAATAAGGAGCCATCCCTTTCTTTATTTCTTTCAGGGACATGTTACTAGGGATACCATAGATTTTCCCTAATGGTTGGGGTTCATGGGGGCAGTTGGGACGGATGTGACCTACTTGGTTACAGAGAAAGCAGACGACAGGCTTGACCTTAACAGACACACAATTTTCCTGACTACCTCCATCAGTTTAGACCATGTTTCCGGTCCTCCATGTGGGTCCCAGTTCTGCCAACCTATTTCTTTGTGGGTGAACTCCCTGCTGACGTTGCAACTGGTGTCGCTCTGGCTGGTGTCGCTCTGGATAGCATCTTCAAGCAAATTATTAACTAGCATTTTCAAGCAAACTATTAAATAGTATCTTAAAGCAAACTATTAAATAGCATCTTCAAGCAAACTATTAAGTAGTATCTTCAAGCAAACTATTAAATAGCATCTTCAAGCAAACTATTAAGTAGTATCTTCAAGCAAACTATTAACTAGCATCTTCAAGTAAACTTTTAAATAGTATCTTCAAGCAGACTATTAATAGTATCTTCAAGCAAACTATTGAATAGAATCTTCAAGCAAACTGTTAAATAGTATCTTCAAGTAAACTATTAACTAGCATCAAGTAAACCATTGGCTAGCATCTTCAGTAAGTCACAGCATATGGTATCATACTAGATAAATGAAAATTGACCTAATCTCAGTTGTGGTAAACTTGGTTGAATCAATAGTTTTAGACACATTCGAAGCGTCATTGAAACAGTATTAGAACAGTGAATCTCAGAACTGTTTTAAAAATACTGTTCCAGACAAAAGAAATTACTAATTTTATTCACTAAATATTTGAGACGAAAGATTATAATGAAGAATACGATACTGTGTTTATACATTTCAAGAATGTCTTTGACAAAGTTCCATATAGGAGACAACACAGTGTATAGGAGACCGATGATTAAAGCCAGCAACACAGTGTATAGGAGACCGATGATTAAAGCCAGCAACACAGTGTATAGGAGACCGATGATTAAAGCCAGCAACACAGTGTATAGGAGACCGATGATATAAAGTCAGCAACACAGTGTATAGGAGACCGATGATTAAAGCCAGCAACACAGTGTATAGGTGACCGATGATTAAAGCCAGCAAACACAGTGTATAGGAGACCGATGATTAAAGTCAGCAACACAGTGTATAGGAGACCGATGATTAAAGTCTGCAACACAATATACAGGAGCAGCTGAAAAGGATTTTTAAATTTGATTTTCGTGTATGAGACATGTTTAAGATTTATCCAATTGTTTGATTGACTTTTTCTTCCACATGTTTCTTCTGACTCGAGTAAATGTCGCAGATTTTGTTCCGTCCTTTGTTACATTTGCAATTTATTACAGCAGCCAGTAATTCTTTCTTTCTGTTTAAGACTTCTACGTTCTAACTGTTTGATCTTTTAGACGTTTTGAGCAAGACATTTCATACAGACTTTATGAACTTCCGCATTTAGTGTCGTCATGCACAGGTTTTGTGCTCACGACAGTTTCCTAGAGAATTTTTGCTAGTTCCTTGTTTAATATGTCGTCCCGAATTGATATCTGAGTGTATGGATGATTTTAATAAACTATTTTTCTGATTTCTAATTCTTACATTTTATCATGATATATTTATACTTGTTTCCAAGTACTGAATTAATTAATCAGAAATTTACACAAGTATTAGCTTGCGATCAGAAGTGAATCATCTGCATAGATCAGATTCAGCATATTTTTATATATTTATATATATATATATATATATATATATTATATATATATATATATATATATTTATAATATATATTAAAAATTAAAAGCAAACTTTTCACATTCTAAGCGTTCCTGGTATATAATTATTTAGAGAGTATCCCACACAGCAGCTTCCTTCCTGTACCTACTTTTCCTTTACTCATGCCCCCACCTCCTCCTTTTCTGTCCCATATGGTAGTGTAAATATGTGGTGTTGTGTTATATGGTGTGTGTAAGATTAATGGTAATAGTGTTACATTGTGGTCTTGTTATGTAGAGGATATACAAGTTACTCTGGTGGTAGTGTTATCACACTAGTGAGTATGTGTTGTTATATTGTGACGGTGTTGTGTTTACGATCGTGGGGTTGCGGTTGTGTGGTTGTGATCTTGTGGTTTTGAATGGCTGATAATCGTGTGGTTGTATGTGGTTGGTTTTGTGATTGTGTATGGTTGTGATCGAATGGTTGTGACTGTGATCCTGTGGTGGTTTTCACTGTGATCGTGTGTTGGTTGTCAACTGTGATCGGTGTTGTGGGGTCATATGAACGTGGGTTCATATGGTCATGGGTTCATATGGTCATGGGTTCATATGGTCGTGGATTCCAATTGTCGTGGGTTCATATGGTCGTGGATTCATATGGTCGTGGGTTCATATGGTCGTAAGTTCATATGGTCGTGGATTTCATATGGTCGTGGATTCAGATGGTCGTGGATCAGATGGTCGTGGTTCAAATGGTCGTGGGGTCATATGGTCGGGGGTCATATGGTAGTGGGGTCATATGGTCGTGGGGTCATATGGTCGTGGATTCAGATGGTCGTGGGGTTATATGGTCGTGGGTTCATATGGTCGTGGGTTCATATGGTCGTGAGGTCATATGGTCGTTGGGGTCATATGGTCGTGGGGTCATATGGTCGTGGGGTCATATGGTCGTGGGTCATATGGTCGTGGGGTCATATGGTCGTGGATTCAGATGGTCGTGGGGTCATATGGTCGTGGGTTCATATGGTCGTGGGTTCATATGGTCGTGAGGTCATATGGTCGTGGGGTCATATGGTCGTGGGGTCATATGGTCGTGGGGTCATATGGTCGTGGATTCAGATGGTCGTGGGGTCATTTTGGTCGTGGGGTCATATGGTCGGGGTTCATATGGTCGTGAGGTCATATGGTCGTGGGGTCATATGGTCGTGGGGTCATATGGTCGTGGGGTTATATGGTCGTGGGGTCATACGGTCGTGGGTTCAGATGGTCGTGGATTCATATAATCGTGGGTTCATATGGTCGTGGGGTTATATGGTCGTGGGGTCATACGGTCGTGGGTTCAGATGGTCGTGAGGTCATATGGTCGTGGGGTCATATGGTCATGGGGTCATATGGTCGTGGGGTTATATGGTCGTGGGGTCATACGGTCGTGGGTTCAGATGGTCGTGGATTCATATAATCGTGGGTTCATATGGTCGTGGGTTCATACGGTCGTGGGTTCATATAATCTTGGGCTCATATGGTTGAGGGGTTCTGGTGGAGTGGGTGGCAAGCTGACCGTCCTCACTTTACGAGGTTGTGTAGAAGCTATTGTACAGACGAGCCCTGATTTATTCTGACCTTTCAAGCGAAACGACAGACTGAATAGTGGGTGGAGCAGAGGTGGACTCAGAAAGGAGTAAGATGGAATATTCATTATAGGATTTTAAATGGTTTGTCTTATAAATATCGTAGCATTGGTTCCGTGATGCCAGAGCCAGGCCAGGCCGACACGTGTCTACATTATGCATTACATATGCATCGCATGCAAATCTATATCAGCTATAATTTCCTTATATATTGTAAGGAGGTTTTTTTTTTTTTGGAATTTAGAAGAAATTAATTTTCTTATAAGGAAAAATCTCTAACTAAAAATGTGTGTTAAAGATACAACGTTTAGTGATGAGAGAGTAATTGACGATGGCGGACCTTTTAAAATAACTGGGAAGTGTGGAAGAATTTGATAGTGGGTAATCGAGGTGGATAAGTATCACCAAGAATTGGGATTCATGAAATAAGTCAATATAACATGTATCTTGAAGTGTTAAGATACATTGTTGCCTTTCGTGTGTACTACAGTGTACTACAGTGTACTACAGTGTACTACAGTGTACTACAGTGTACTACAGTGTACTACAGTAATTTACGTTCACCTCCCCGTGTAAATTTAAGTCTCACCCAATAGGTAAAGTAACTAGTACCTCCCTATAGGGAGGCACTAGGATATATCACCAAACTCATATCTTCGTAAGTAGGTCATATGTTCTTCACTTATGTTCTTTACAATGTAACTGAACCACTGTTGTATAGTTTATGCACAAGAAGTTACGTGAGTTAGGTCACATACTTATTAACAAATATACAGTCCACAAATTTATTAAATACTCAAGGTTTACTGGCCTGAAGTTCTTGTATTAATCAATGTTTAAGAACTACATGTTTACTTAAATTTTAAGATTCAGACGTGAGTAGGGGAACTGAGGTGCTGGGCATCAAAGGAGGGACATCATTGCGACCTCTTGTTCCTGAAGTCCCACTTGTCTCCGAGTTTATCACTGTAAGCTTTAAAAATACCAGAATTCTTCTCAGTTATGTGGGTGGAAGGGTTGATTCAAGATCATGACTGATTTCTGTCTACCTGGAGTCTGAGTGACAGCATGATAGGCACCAGAGTGATAGCATGATAGACGCCAAAGTGACAGCATGATAGACGCCAGAGTGACAGCAGGATAGACGTCAGAGTGACAGCCGTCTACCTGAAGGGTATTCCGGGGATCAACGCCCCCCGCGGCCCGGTCCATGGCCAGGCCACCTGGTGGATCAGGGCCTGACCAACGAGGCTGTTTCTGCTGGCCGCACGTAGTCCAACGTACGAACCACAGCCCGGCTGGTCCGGCACTGGCTTCAGGTATATGTCCAGCTCTCTCTTGAAGACAACCAGGGGTCTATTGGTAATTTCCCCTTATGGCTGGTGGGAGACTATTGAACAGTCTTGGGCCCCGGACGCTTATTGTGTTTTCTCTTAGTGTACTAATGGCGCCCTTACTTTTCACTGAGAGTATGTTGCATCGCCTGCCAAGTCTTTTGCTTTCGTAGGGAGTTGATTTTTGAGTGCAGATTAGGGACCAATCCCTCCAGAATTCTTCCAGGTGTAGATTATAATGTATTTCTTAGACCTGTGCTCCAGTGAGTACAAGTCGAGTACTTTCAAGTGTTCTCAGTAATTAAGGTGTCTGATGGAACTTATGTGCAGTAAAGGTTCTCTGTACATTCTCTAGATCTGCAATTTCACCTGCCTTGAATAGAGATGTTAATGTACATTAGTATTCCAGCCTAGAGAAAAGTGATTTAATAATGATCATCATTGACTTAGCATCTCTTGTCTTGAATGTTCTCATTATCCATCCTATCAGTTTCCTCGCAGATGTGATCTTGGCACTTTTATGACCTTGAAAGTGAGATCCTCAGACATTACTACTCCCAGGTCCTTCACATTACTCTTCCGCTCAATTGTGTGATTGGAGTTTGCAGTATACTCAGTCCTAGTTATTAGTTCCTCCAGTTTTCCATAACGGAGTTAGTTGGAATTTTGTCTTCATTGAACATCATATTGTTCTCCGTTGCCCATTGGAAAACTTGGTTTATATTTTCTTGGAGCTTTGCCGTGTCCTCAGTGGATGACACTCTCATGCAGGATGATACAGTGCTGTGGTTTACATCTCTGTCTATTATATGAAGACGAGGAACAGGATAGGAGAGAGTACTGTACCTTGTGGAACAGAACTCTTCCATATGGTAGTATTACAATCTAGATGACTAAATTTTCAACTGGTCTAATAATTGCGATATCTTATTAGCCCATCATCCAAACTGTAATAAGAATATTTGTCCAGGAGTACAAAAATACACAATATTTTTAATCTTTACTAGTAAATTATAAAATAAGAGTATTATCAAAGACATACAAGTGTATTCTTTGGTTCCATTTCTCAAAACAAGAATTATCGCATTACAAAGCACAATATCACAAATTCTACTATCCGTTACTGACATTACATAATTTACTACAATATCACAAACACGACTATCCGTGTCAACTATGACACGACACCATTGTAACAGTTACACACGACACCTTTCTGTCAGTGTCACGGCACCCTTGTCTCTGCTTTATAACACACCATCTCAAATGTGTCCACACGACACCCTTGTCTCCGTGTAAATCTACACACTTTCGCTGCCGTGTCCCATGACACCCTTGTCTCCGTGTACATCTACGCACTTTCGCTGCCGTGTCCACATGACACCCTTGTACTCAGTGTACATCTACACACTTTCGCTACCGTGTCCACAAGACACCCTTATCTCCGCGTTATAACACATCGTATCCACAAGACAACTTGCAGGGTCCGTCAATAACACCGTCGTGGGGGCCAGCCGACTAAATATAATCTCTGCCATCAGGAAACTATGTAGTCAGCAGGAAACTAAGTTATTCGATGCCATCAGGAACGAAGTCCAATCGTTCCCAGCAGGAAACTTTCGTAGCAGCAGAGACGTTACCAGTAAAGTCAAGCTGTGAAGCCGTGCCAACTCTCACTAGGTATGAGGTCTTCACTCTGAGCTGTGCAGAACACACTATGTTGTGTGTACACTGAATGAGGCCGTCAGCTAATTCTGAGGCCGTCAAACTCAGTGAGCTGTGGTCAACACACTGAGGTTGGTTCACCAGCCTCGACATAAAGTACAATTACGTCACACTGGGTACTGTTGTCTGGTAGCAGCACCGAAGTGCTCAATCAACCATTTTCTCCAACGTCTCTTTCCTGGGTTCGTAACGGGGCAGCTTCCGTTTTAACTCTGTTTACCACTACTTTTTGTGTTCTATTTCTTAGAAAGTTGAAGATCCATCTGCCTACTTTGCTAGTTATCACTTTAGCACGCATTTTGTGTGCTGTTACACCATGATCGCGCTTAACTGTGAATACTACATTCCCTTTTGTTTGTTTTCCATTTGCATCCAAGACCATATCATAGTGACCCAGTAGTTGCGAGAGGCAAGGGTTACAGAACCCAGTCTAAGACTCCTGGAATGTACTTGTTGCCTATGATAAAGGGTTACAGAACCCAGTCAAAGACCCCCTGGGAATGTACATTTTACCTGTGATCAAGGTTTTTAGAACCCAGTCTAAGACTCCTGGAATGTACATGTTACCTGTAAATCAAGGTTATAGAACCCAGCCCTAAGACTCCTGGAATGTACATGCTACCATGATCAAGGTTACGAACCCAGCCGAAGACCCCTGGAATGCCTCCGATAACTTGAAAATTTAAAGAAATGTGTTTCCTTATTTGACAATGGAGAAAGTAAATTTCAAGGAGAACTTCTCAAATACTGTAAAAATTTATTACCGTTAAAATCACGCTAATAAAATTTAATTTAACCTCTTCTGATCTTCGGAAATTTATGAAAATATCTGGAGAATGCCTCTTCTGATCGGCTTCAGATTTTTTCTTACCCTTAGTGCGTCTTCTGGAGAGGAAGAATTACATTTTAATAGATTGCAAAATTCCCAATTACCAATTTTAGTAAATATTGAATAAAAATCTACATCACTAAAATAAATATTCCTTTCTCATTGGCTTCAAAAGATTTCCGATGTATTCCATAAATGTTTTATTTGTATTCGTCTATTTGTGGTTTCAGGGGTTGAGTCACGACTCCTGGGCCCGCCTCTCTCCGCTGTTCGCTTCTACATTCACTTTCCTTAATGCTTTTGGCTTTATCATACCTATTCTTAAGGCTAAAGTAGCAATTCTAAACATCGTTGTAACACGTCAGGTACATGGATGCAGCTTCCGCTGTACCTGAGACTCGCCTGTGAAACAAACTCGTCTTGTCCATCCCGTAACTTATTGTTTATAATCTTAGAGTCGTTTGGGTGTCGATAAAATTTGACACATGTGCAACTCTTGGGTATCTTTATTAAGGAAACGTTTCGCCACCCATAGGCTTCATCCCGTCCATAACACAGGAGAAACTTGAAGAAAATGGAGGGAGAATGAGGTAATCAGTCCCTCAACCTTGAGTCGATGTGGTCAGTCCATCAATCTTGAATAGAATACGGCATATGAGCGGAGGAAGCAGCTTATAAACCGTAGGCCACTGTGTGGTGAAACGTTTCCTTAATAAAGATACCCAAGAGTTGCACATGTGTCTAATTTTTTAACGTGTCGGTTCTGTGAACCCTTCATTACAATCCTGTCAGAACTGCAACTTCTTGGGATCTTAATTCCTCAGAGGCTATGAGAAAACTTAAGGCACACGGAATGGGAGGAGAAAATTTTTTTCCCGGATAGAGGCATGGCTGACAAATAGGAAGCAGAGAGTTTGCATAAATGGGGAGAAATTTAAAATGGGGCACGTCACAAGCGGTGTTCTACAGGGTCAGTGTTGGGTCCGTTGTTGTTCACAATTTACATAAACAACATAGATGAGGGAATAAATAGCGGAAAGTAAGCAAATTTGCTATGACACCAAAATAGGCCCGGGCCCAATTCATTCTGATGAGGGCACTAGAGCACTCCAGGATGGTTTGAATAGACTGATACAGTGGTCGGAGAAGTGGCAGATGCAGTTTAAAATTGACAAATGCAATGTTGGACAGAAAATAACTATGCCATATAATAAACTAAAAAAATGTAGATCTTAATACTACTGATTACGAAAAGGATTTAGGAAGTTCTGGTTAGCAATAATCTAAAACCAAGACACAGTGTATTCACAATAAACAGAATCCTTGGCTTCATATCTAGAAGTATTAAATAATAGAAGTCCTCAGGTTGTTCTTCAACTCTATATATCTTTGGTTAGGCCTCATTTAGATTATGCTGCTCAGTTCTGGTCACCGTATTACAGAATGGATATAAATGCTCTGGAAAACGTAACAGTGGAGGATGACGAAGTTGATCCCATATATCAGAAATCTTCCCTATGAGGATTAGGCTGAGGGCCCTGAATCTGCACTCTCTAGAAAGGCGTAAATTAGGGGGATATGTCAAGGTGTATAAATGGAAAACAGGAATAAATAAAAAGGGGGTGTAAATAGCGTGCCCGAAAATTTCCAGCCAAGACAGGACTCGCAGCAATGGTTTCAAGTTGGAAAAATTCAGATTCAGGAAGGATACAGGAAAGCACTGGTTTGGTAATAGAGTTGTGGATGAGTGGAACAAACTCCCGAGTACAGTTATAGAGGCTAAAACGTTGTGTAGTTTTAAAAGGTTAGATAAATACAGGAGTGGGTGTGGGTGGGTGTGAGTTGGACCTGACTAGCTTTTGCTACTAGGTCTGATGCTTTCCTCTTTCCTTAAGTGGAAGTGACCTGACTAGGTGGATCATTGGGCTAATTGGGGGGAAACATGAACCTGCTTCGCATGGGTCAGTAGGCCTGTTGCAGTGTTCCTGCTTTCTTATGTTCTTATGTTCTAAGCGAATTAGACTGCAAAGGCGATGGGGCTGGACATCTCTCCATGGGTCCTGAGAAAGGGCACAGAGGCACTATGTGTACCACTAACAACAATATTCAATACATCTATCGAAACAGGGCGATTACCTGAGGTGTGGAATATAGCAAATGTAGCCCTAATTATTAAAAAAGGAGAAAGACACAAAACATTCAACCACAGACCAGTGTCACTGACATGTATAGTATTCCAAGTTACGGAGAAGATTATCAGAAGAGTAGTGGAGCCACTAGAAAGGAATGAACTTAATTAAAATCACAAACCTACTGGAGTTCTATGGCATGGTGACAACAGTAAGACAAGAGAGAGAAGTGTGGGTACACTGCGTTTTCTTGGTCTGTAAGAAGGATTTTGACACAGTTGCACACAGGAGATTAGTGCAAAAGCTGGAGAACCAGGCAGGTATAACAGGGAAGACACTGCAGTCAATCAAAGAATTCCTGACGGGAAGACATCAACGAGTCATGGTACGTGACGAGGTGTCAGAGTGGGCGCCTTGTGACGAACGAGGTTAAACAGGGGTCAGTCCTAGGACTGGTGTTGTTTCTGGTACAAGTGAATGACATGACGAAAGGAATAGACTCAGATGAGAAAAATTCAGTCGGAAGAGGACCAGGCAGCACTACAAAGGGATCTGGACAGGCTATAGGCCTGGTCCAGCAAATGGCTCCTGGAGTTCAACCCGGCCAAGTGCGAAGTCATGAAGATTGGGGAAAGGAAAAGAAGACCGCAGACAGAATACAGTCTAGAGGGCCAAAGACTACAAAGCTAACTCAAGAGAAAGAATCTTGGGGTGAGAATAACACGAGCACATTTCCTGAGGCGCACATCAACTAAATAACTGCTACAGCAAAGGGCGCCTAGCAAACCTAAGAATAACATTCAGACATCTCGGAGAGGAATCTGTCAGGACCCAGTACACCGTATAAGTCAGGCCTATACTGGAGTATGCTGCAACAGTTTGGAACTTACATATGGCCAAGCACGTCAGGCACATCAGGAAATTAGAGAAAGTGCGAAGGTTTGCAATGAAGCTAGTCCCGGAGTTAAGAGGTATGTCTTACGAGGAGAGGTTAAGTAAATCAACCTGACGACACTGGAGGACAGGAGAGAGAAGGGGAGGATATAACAATATATAAAATACTGAGAGAAATCGAAAAGGTGGACAGCGACAGGATATTCCAGAGATGGGACACACCAGCAAGGCGTCACAATTGGAAGGTGAAGACTCAGATGAGTCACAGAGATATTACGAAGTATTTCTTCAGCTTTAGAGTTGCCAGGAAGTGGAATAGTCTGGAAAATAATGTAATGGAGGCAGGATCCACACATAGCTTTAAGAAGAGGTATGATAAAGCTCATGAAGCAGGGAGAGTGACTAGTAGCGACCAGTGAAGAGGCTGGGCCCAGGAGCTGTGACTCGACCCTGCAACCACAATTAGGTGAGAGCACCACACACACACACACACACACACACACACTCATGCACATACACATACACACATAGGTACCACATGTATGCGAGTCACAACCTTCGTTTCCCTGAGCCACATAAGTGTGGTGAGAGCCACAATTTTATAAGTGACCTTGAAAGTGATATTGGTGGCGCAAGTCAGAGACGGCAAGCCTAGTGCAGCTCTGCGACGTTGCCACGTGCACCCAAGAGAGTTAAAGTGAAATCAGCATGTGACTAGTGAAAAAAAAATAGTAAATAGGAATATCTTATTTACAGGGAAGAAAAGGAGGTGGAGATACACCAAAATATCACAACGAGTTGGACAATCTGGAGATTGCATCGCAAGATTTCACCTGTGTGGTTTACGGGGAGTCAGATGTTGGTTTCCAGGTACAGTCAGCTGTTTTGTGAATGGTCCACCCTCCTTGCATGAAAAAAAATAGGCTAATAAGTACTCAATAACCAATAGTAATTTGTAATTTAAAATAGAACCAGGGCAGGCAGACAGGTATCTATTAGACTAGAGTCTCTAGAAAGAAGGATAAGCATGGAAGGCACAAGCTAGGTAAAGAATCACCTGTTAGACCTCGCCATAATGAGAATGTGCAGCAAACATATACACTGCATACATGTACACTACGTGCAATATGTACAGATAGAATAATAAGTGTAAACCACGGTAACAGATGGCAAAGCAGAAGCCAGAGAGTGTACACCTTGCTCATCCAGCGGCTAGGCAAGACTATCAATTCGCTTACAAGTGAACCACGTTGCTTCAGTTTTAGAGGGTTTGCCTGTGATTGGCCAATGAACCAAAGTACTGATTTAAGGACGGGTACCCTATTGATCGTTAAATCCTTTGCACCCAGTTCATGGC
>NC_069472.1:28622862-28630362 GCF_026875155.1 Cherax quadricarinatus
AGTGACCAGACTCAGGGGAAAAGGCGGGGGCCCGAGCCGGGCCGACCCCTGCAACCCCAACTAGGTGATACAAATAGGTGATACACACACACCACACACCACACACACACACCACACACAACACACACACACACACCACACACAACACACACACACACACACACACACACACACCTCACTAACGTACCAACTAACAGTCTACTGTTGAGAGAAAGTTTTACTGATAACGTAAACAGTGGATTAAAAACATCTTTTGTACGGTATATGTATTATATACTGTATCGTTGCAATAAAGTAAACTAGAGAACAAACAAATGTTATTAAGAGAATCATAAGGAAGAGGAAATACACTGACAACACTGTACTGGTGATGTAATGCTTAGATAGTTTGTTTACAAGATGACTTAGCTGCCTCTCAGTACCTTAACCTCAATATTTCTCACTCTCGCTGTCTCTCATTTTCATTTTCTCTCTCATTCTTTCACACCAGCATCTTCAACTCACACTGTATCCCTTTCTCTCTCTGTCTCTCTACTTTCCCTTCTCCTCCTTTCATCCAGTTTTAGCTTCCATTCTTGTTGTGTTTGCTGGATACTTCCCCCACAAGAAAGTAATCAGAGGCACCTGATGACCCAGTCAGGAGAGCTCTGCTGGGCTAATTTCCTTCTGACTTTCTCTCCCAAACTACTAAATCACTGAGTTTATTAAGGCCAGGAAGTTGGTAAATGGCGTTTTGTTAATTAGTGTTTGTCAGAGAGATTAACTTTGTGTTTATGGAGGTCCGCTGTCATAGCAGGAGCCTGTCGCCAGGTACCTGCGTTTTATGAATCCTGTCGCTAGGTACCTGCGTTTTATGAATCCTGTCGCCAGATACCTGCGTTTTATGAATCCTGTCGCTAGGTACCTGCGTTTTATGAATCCTGTCGCCAGATACCTGCGTTTTATGAATCCTGTCGCCAGGTACCTGCGTTTTATGAATCCTGCCGCCAGTTCCTGCGTTTTATGAATCCTGCCGCCAGATACCTGAGTTTTATGAATCCTGCCGCCAGGTACCTGCGTTTTATGAATCCTGTCGCCAGTTCCTGCGTTTTTTGAATCCTGTCGCCAGATACCTGCGTTTTTATTAATCCTGCCGCGAGATAGTCGCGTTTTATGAATCCTGATGCGAAATATTTGTGCAAGGCTGTCAACCACACTGCCAGCAAGCAAGGCTGTCAACCACACTGCCAGCAAGCAAGGCTGTCAACCACACTGCCAGCAAGCAAGGCTGTCAACCACACTGCCAGCAAGCAAGGCTGTCAACCACACTGCCAGCAAGCAAGGCTGTCAACCACACTGCCAGCAAGCAAGGCTGTCAACCACACTGCCAGCAAGCAAGGCTGTCAACCACACTGCCAGCAAGCAAGGCTGTCAACCACACTGCCAGCAAGCAAGGCTGTCAACCACACTGCCAGCAAGCAAGGCTGTCAACCACACTACCCAGCAAGCAAAGCTGTCAACCACACTGCCAGCAAGCAAGGCTGTCAACCACACTGCCAGCAAGCAAGGCTGTCAACCACACTGCCAGCAAGCAAGGCTGTCAACCACACTACCAGCAAGCAAAGCTGTCAACCACACTGCCAGCAAGCAAGGCTGTCAACCACACTACCAGCAAGCAAGGCTGTCAACCACACTGCCAGCAAGCAAGGCTGTCAACCACACTGCCAGCAAGCAAGGCTGTCAACCACACTGCCAGCAAGCAAGGCTGTCAACCACACTACCAGCAAGCAAGGCTGTCAACCACACTACCAGCAAGCAAGGCTGTCACCACACTACCCGGGAAGCAAAGCTGTCAACCACACTGCCAGCAAGCAAGGCTGTCAACAACACTGCCAGCAAGCAAGGCTGTCAACCACACTGCCAGCAAGCAAGGCTGTCAACAACACTGCCAGTAAGCAAGGCTGTCAACAACACTACCAGCAAACAAGGCTATCAACCACACTGCCAGCAAGCAATGCTGTCAACCACACTGCCAGCAAGCAAGGCTGTCAACCACACTGCCAGAAAGCAAGGCTGTCAACCGCACTGCCAGCAAGCAAGGCTGTCAATCACACTTCCAGCAAGCAAGGCTGTCAACCACACTACCAGCAAGCAAGGCTGTCAACCACACTACCAGCAAGCAAGGCTGTCAACCACACTGCCAGCAAGCAAGGCTGTCAACCACACTACCAGCAAGCAAGGCTGTCAACCACACTACCAGCAAGCAAGGCCGTCAACCACACTACCAGCAAGCAAAGCTGTCAACCACACTACCAGCAAGCAAGGCTGTCAACCACACTACCAGCAAGCAAGGCTGTCAACCACACTGCCAGCAAGCAAGGCTGTCAACAACACTGCCAGCAAGCAAGGCTGTCAACCACACTGCCAGCAAGCAAGGCTGTCAACAACACTGCCAGTAAGCAAGGCTGTCAACAACACTACCAGCAAACAAGGCTATCAACCACAAATGCCAGCAAGCAATGCTGTCAACCACACTGCCAGCAAGCAAGGCTGTCAACCACACTGCCAGAAAGCAAGGCTGTCAACCACACTGCCAGCAAGCAAGGCTGTCAATCACACTTCCAGCAAGCAAGGCTGTCAACCACACTACCAGCAAGCAAGGCTGTCAACCACACTACCAGCAAGCAAGGCTGTCAACCACACTGCCAGCAAGCAAGGCTGTCAACCACACTACCAGCAAGCAAGGCTGTCAACCACACTAAACCAGCAAGCAAGGCCGTCAACCACACTACCAGCAAGCAAAGCTGTCAACCACACTACCAGCAAGCAAGGCTGTCAACCACACTACCAGCAAGCAAGGCTGTCAACCACACTGCCAGCAAGCAAGGCTGTCAACCACACTGCCAGCAAGCAAGGCTGTCAACCACACTGCCAGCAAGCAAGGCTGTCAACCACACTACCAGCAAGTAAGGCTGTCAACCACACTACCAGCAAGCAAGGCTGTCAACCACACTACCAGCAAGCAAGGCTGTCAACCACACTGCCAGCAAGCAAGGCTGTCAACCACACTGCCAGCAAGCAAGGCTGTCAACCACACTACCAGCAAGCAAGGCTGTCAACCACACTGCCAGCAAGCAAGGCTGTCAACCACACTGCCAGCAAAACAAGGCTTTTCAACCACACTGCCAGCAAGCAAGGCTGTCAACCACACTGCCAGAAAGCAAGGCTGTCAACCACACTGCCAGCAAGCAAGGCTGTCAACCACACTACCAGCAAGCAAGGCTGTCAACCACACTGCCAGCAAGCAAGGCTGTCAACCACACTGCTTCTGAAGCAAAGGTTTTAACAATATCTGCTATTGTGTTAAAGTGTAACAAGACGTCTGGTAGAGTAACATCGTCCAGTGACACAGATGTGACCTCGTTCCTTAAAACAGTGACACAGATGTGACCTCGTTCCTTAAAACAGTGACACAGATGTGACCTCGTTCCCCAAAACAGTGACACAGATGTGACCTCGTTCCCCAAAACAGTGACACAGATGTGACCTCGTTCCCCAAAACAGTGACACAGATGTGACCTCGTTCCCCAAAACAGTGACACAGATGTGACCTCGTTCCCGAAAACAGTGACACAGATGTGACCTCGTTCCCCAAAACAGTGCACAGATGTGACCTCGTTCCCCAAAACAGTGACACAGATGTGACCTCGTTCCCGAAAACAGTGGGCACAGATGTGACCTCGTTCCCCAAAACAGTGACACAGATGTGACCTCGTTCCCCAAAACAGATACACAGATGTACCTTTGTTCCCCAAAACAGTGACACAGATGTGACCTCGTTCCCCAAAACAGTGACACAGATGTGACCTCGTTCCCCAAAACAGTGACACAGATGTGACCTCGTTCCCCAAAACAGTGACACAGATGTGACCTCGTTCCCCAAAACAGTGACACAGATGTGACCTCGTTCCCCAAAACAGTGATTCCTGCAACGAACATCTCACTGCTTCACAAGCTTGACATTGCTTCCTAAACAGTCACTGCTGCATGAATAAGGCAGTGTATAAGTAGGGCAGTGTATAAGTAAGGCAGTGTATAAGTAAGGCAGTGTATAAGTAAGGCAGTGTATAAGTAAGGCAGTGTATAAGTAAGACAGTGTATAAGTAAGGCAGTGTATAAGTAAGGCAGTGTATAAGTAAGGCAGTGTATAAGTAAGGCAGTGTATAAGTAAGGCAGTGTATAAGTAAGGCAGTGTATAAGTAAGGCAGTGTATAAGTAAGGCAGTGTATAAGTAAGGCAGTGTATAAGTAAGGCAGTGTATAAGCAAGGCAGTGTATAAGTAAGGCAGTGTATAAGCAAGGCAGTGTATAAGTAAGGCAGTGTATAAGTAAGGCAGTGTATAAGTAAGGCAGTGTATAAGTAAGGCAGTGTATAAGTAAGACAGTGTATAAGTAAGGCAGTGTATAAATAAGGCAGTGTATAAGTAAGGCAGTGTATAAGTAAGGCAGTGTACAAGTAAGGCAGTGTATAAGTAAGGCAGTGTATAAGTAAGGCAGTGTATAAGTAAGACAGTGTATAAGTAAGGCAGTGTATAAGTAAGACAGTGTATAAGTAAGAAAAGTGTATAAGTAAGGCAGTGTTATAAGTAAGAGAGTGTAAAAGTAAGACAGTGTATAAGTAAGGCAGTGTATAAGTAAGGCAGTGTATAAGACAGTGTATAAGTAAGGCAGTGTATAAGTAAGACAGTGTATAAGTAAGGCAGTGTATAAGTAAGACAGTGTATAAGTAAGACAGTGTATAAGTAAGGCAGTGTATAAGTAAGAGAGTGTATAAGTAAGACAGTGTATAAGTAAGACAGAGTATAAGTAAGACAGAGTATAAGTAAGACAGAGTATAAGTAAGACAGTGTATAAGTAAGACAGTGTATAAGTAAGGCAGTGTATTAGTAAGACAGTGTATAAGACAGTGTATAAGTAAGGCAGTGTATAAGTAAGACAGAGTATAAGTAAGACAGAGTATAAGTAAGACAGAGTATAAGTAAGACAGTGTATAAGTAAGACAGAGTATAAGTAAGACAGAGTAAAAGTTAGACAGAGTATAAGTAAGACAGAGTATAAGTAAGACAGAGTATAAGTAAGACAGAGTATAAGTAAGACAGTGTATAAGTAAGACAGAGTATAAGTAAGGCAGTGTATAAGTAAGACAGTGTATAAGTAAGACAGAGTATAAGTAAGACAGAGTATAAGTAAGACTGTATAAGTAAGACAGAGTATAAGTAAGACAGAATATAAGTAAGACAGAGTATAAGTAAGACAGAGTATAAGTAAGACAGAGTATAAGTAAGACAGTGTATAAGTAAGGCAGTGTATAAGTAAGGCAGTGTATAAGTAAGACAGTGTATAAGTAAGACAGAGTATAAGTAAGACAGTGTATAAGTATGACAGTGTATAAGTAAGACAGTGTAAAAGTAAGAGAGAGTATAAGTAAGACAGTGTATAAGTAAGACAGTGTATAAGTAAGACAGTGTATAAGTAAGACAGTGTATAAGTAAGACAGAGTATAAGTAAGACAGTGTATAAGTAAGACAGTGTATAAGTAAGACAGTGTATAAGTAAGACAGTGTATAAGTAAGACAGTGTATAAGTAAGACAGTGTATAAGTAAGACAGAGTATAAGTAAGACAGAGTATAAGTAAGACAGAGTATAAGTAAGACAGTGTATAAGTAAGACAGTGTATAAGTAAGACAGAGTATAAGTAAGGCAGTGTATAAGTAAGACAGTGTATAAGTAAGACAGAGTATAAGTAAGGCAGTGTATAAGTAAGACAGTGTATAAGTAAGACAGAGTATAAGTAAGACAGAGTATAAGTAAGACAGATAAAGTAAGACAGTGTATAAGTAAGAGAGAGTATATAAGTAGACAGTGTATAAGTAAGACAGTGTATAAGTAAGACAGTGTATAAGTAAGACAGTGTATAAGTAAGACAGAGTATAAGTAAGACAGTGTATAAGTAAGCAAGTAGTATAAGTAAGACAGAGTATAAGTAAGACAGATAATAGTAAGACAGTGTAAAGTAAGGCAGTGTATAAGTAAGACAGAGTATAAGTAAGACAGAGTATAAGTAAGACAGTGTATAAGTAAGACAGAGTATAAGTAAGACAGAGTATAAGTAAGACAGAGTATAAGTAAGACAGTGTATAAGTAAGACAGTGTATAAGTAAGACAGGTATAAGTAAGGCAGTGTATAAGTAAGACAGTGTAAAAAGTAAGAAGTGTATAAGTAAGACAGTGTATAAGTAAGACAGAGTATAAGTAAGACAGTGTATAAGTAAGACAGAGTATAAGTAAGACAGAGTAATAAGTAAGACAGTGTATAAGTAAGACAGTGTAGTAAGGGTTAAGAAGCAGAGTATAAGTAAGACAAATGTATAAGTAAACAGAGTATAAGTAAAGACAGTGTATAAGTAAGACAGTGTATAAGTAAGACAGAGTATAAGTAAGACAGTGTATAAGTAAGACAGTGTATAAGTAAGACAGAGTTAGTAGACGTTAAAGACAGAGTATAAGTAAGACAGAGTATAAGTAAGACAGTGAAATATAAGTAAGACAGTGTATAAGTAAGACAGAGTATAAGTAAGACAGAGTATAAAATAAGACAGAGTATAAGTAAGACAGTGTATAAGTAAGACAGAGTATAAGTAAGACAGAGTTATAAGTAAAACAGAGTATAAGTAAGACAGAGTATAAGTAAGACAGAGTATAAGTAAGGCAGAGTAAAAAAAATAAGTAAGACAGAGTATAAGTAAGGCAGAGTATAAGTAAGACAGAGTATAAGTAAGGCAGAGTATAAGTAAGACAGAGTATAAGTAAGACAGAGTATAAGTAAGGCAGAGTATAAGTAAGACAGAGTATAAGTAAAAGGGAGAGTATAAGTAAGACAGAGTATAAGTAAGACAGAGTATAAGTAAGGCAGGTATAAGTAAGACAGAGTATAAGTAGTCAGAGTATAAGTAAGACAGAATATAAGTAAGACAGAGTATAAGTAAGGCAGAGTATAAGTAAGACAGAGTATAAGTAAGGCAGAGTATAAGTAAGACAGAGTATAAGTAAGACAGAGTATAAGTAAGGCAGAGTATAAGTAAGACAGAGTATAAGTAAGGCAGAGTATAAGTAAGACAGAGTATAAGTAAGACAGAGTATAAGTAAGGCAGAGTATAAGTAAGACAGAGTATAAGTAAGGCAGAGTATAAAGTAAGACAGAGTATAAGTAAGACAGAGTATAAGTAAGGCAGAGTATAAGTAAGACAGAGTATAAGTAAGGCAGAGTATAAGTAAGACAGAGTATAAGTAAGACAGAGTATAAGTAAGGCAGAGTATAAGTAAGACAGAGTATAAGTAAGGCAGTGTATAAGTAAGCTGTTCACAACAGCCGCTGCTGTGCCTCTTAACAGCATATTTTGTTGCTGTCATCGCTGGAAATTTCCATTTTTCCAGCGATGACAGCAACTATACCCGCGCTGC
>NC_069472.1:28635362-28638620 GCF_026875155.1 Cherax quadricarinatus
TAGCCTATACAAGGTTGCAGGGGTCGAGTCACAGCTCCTGTGTGTGTGTGTGTGTGTGTGTGTTCTCCGGGTCTCTCTGTCTCCCTACATTTGTTTGTATCTTTCATGTCGTGCATTCTTCACTTTCTTTGCCCTGGCTGTCTATGTCTGTCACTCTTACCATATCTACACGCCTCACGGCTTTTTAATCCTTTTCAACTATCGGAGTTTGTACAGACAATATTAATGGAAGGTGGTTTTTGCGTGGCAGCGCTGCCGAGCAGGAGAATTGTTGCCCCAAAATGATATTTAAGAATGAGTGGGCGGAAGACGAGGAAATTTGCATATCAGATTGAAAGAGGCTTTGCTGGAGAAATGTTATTCTGATGTGTTGATGTAGTTGGAATATCTGTGTGACACACACACACACACACACACACACCACACACACACACACACACACACACACACAAACTTATTGGAGTTCTGTGACAAAATTACAAATGTGCCACAAGAGAGAGAGAGAGAGAGAGAGAGAGAGAGAGAGAGAGAGAGAGAGAGAGAGAGAGAGAGAGAGAGAGTTCATGATCCAGCAAGGGACCCTCCTTGGCTAGCTGCACGAACTGTGTCAAAACTGTCAGTGGTGACAATAAGGCAGGAGGAGGTGCTTTTTCCTTCTTAAATCACTTGACCAAGAAAAGGCGTGGCCCAGACAAGTTGACCCCAAGATTGTTGAGAAGATGTGCAGACCAGCTAGCAGCACCTCTAACTCGCATCTTTCAGCACTGCCTAGTACAGTGTAAATGGCCCTCTCTATGGAAAGAGGCAAATGTAGTCCCTGTTCACAAAAGGAAGAGCAGAGCAGAAATCAGCAACTACAGACCAGTGCCCCTCCTGTCAATCACTGGTAAGATCCTTGAGACAATAATCTCAAGACAAAAGACAGATTTTTTTGACTACCACTCACTACTTTGTGATCGTCAATATTGGCTTCAGGAAAGGTTACTCTGCTGCTGATCTGTTGTTAAACCTCTCCACTAAGTGGCACCAGTCACTGGATGAATCCAAAGTCACTGTGTGGTAGCACTGGACATTGCTGGCGCTTTCGACCGGGTGTGGCACCAGGGCCTCTTAGCAAAACTTCAAGCACTGGGAATTGCAGGCTCTACGCTATGTCTCCTCAGTGATTACCTTCATGGTAGATCTCTAAGTGTAGTCCTCAATGGAGCGGAATCAGCAAGGCATCCTATTGGGGCAAGCGTTCCACAAGGAAGCGTGCTGGGTCCACTGTTATGGAATAGTCTACTTCAACGACCTTCTTCATCTCATCCCAGAATCACATGCATATGCAGACGACTGACACTGACATTCACTTATCCAAGAGAAGAAATGCCAGCTGCTCTAAGCTACATCAATCACCAAACTGAGAGCTATATCAGCTTGGGAAATAGATGGCAAGTAACATTTTCACCTGAGAAAACGCAAATGATATCGTCTCTAGGCACCATGATGGTAATGCGGTGCAGTAGTAAGGATGAATGGGAGGATGTTGGCACCTGGAGAAGAAGTTTATATCCTTGGGGTGAAATTTGACTCCAAACTAACCATGAAGAAAACCCTGTTGTAAATCTGCAAACAAGGCAGCCAGAAGCTTACAGCACTTCGCCGTTCTCGCATCTGCTTGACAGTAGGGGTTTGCAAGATCCTTACGAGGCACAAGTACGCTCACACCTTGAGTATGCTCCACTTTCTTGGTTTGCCTGCCCCCCCTCTCATCTGCGACTGCTTGACAGAGTAAGAACAGAGCAAACGTCTCATCCTCGCCTGGACCCATCCTGGATAGATCTGTCATTTCAGCAGAGCCTTCAACATAGGAGGGATGTGGGTGGCCTTACTGTTATGTACAAGGGCCAATATTGTCAAAATACCACACTTGATCCACTTCGAGGACAGCGTGAAACAAGCTTTTATGCCACAAGACGGGCAGAAAGCAGCAACTTCACTCTGGCTGTACCCTTCTCCAGAACATCACTTTCCATCGGATCATACATACCCAGGATGACTCGAGTATGGAACACATTCGAAAAGCATAATGATGTCAACGAGATAAAGTCAGTTGATCAAATGAAAAATGCTGGCCCACAGATGGCTCCAACTTCATCCTGTTCCGTACTTGTATGTCTCATAACAATAAAAAATTTCTTTCAAATGAGCTGATGTAGGTAACAGGCCTCTTAGCTAGCCAATAAAGTTAGAATCCTTAACCTGTAATATAGCTGGGCAATAAAGCTAGGGATCCTTAAAACCCTTTTCAACCCTGTGTAAAAAAAAAAAAAAAAAAAAAAAAAAAGAGAACACGGTGGATTATAATCGTACAGACTTTGAAACACTAAATACTGTCACTCAACAAGACGCGACCAATTCTTGTCATTCAATTTGAAATAACAGAAAACCAAACTGTATGACAGACAGTGTCTTAGAGGAAGAAGCAAGGGAACATCGGGGAGAGATTTAAACCCTACCCCGGCGGGATTGAACCGCGGTCAGAGAGTCTCAAAACCAGACCGTCGCGTTAGCCAATAGACAGTAGGAACAATAAGATTCGTCCAACTAGGTATATTTCAACAAACCCTAGGAAGGTTAGCACAGGCCACCACATGAAACCCCAATGCAAGGTTTTACAGACGAATCTCCAGCTGCGTGGCCGTGGGGAACTCTAGCTCAAGCCCCTCAAAACCGTCAACATTACTCACGAAACGTATGACACATTGCAAACAAACTGTATGGTTTGTTTGCAATCGTGTCATTACGATTTCGTGAGTCAGGAAAGAGATGTCAGGATGGACAAAGAAACAAGTGGGGTTCCGCAAGGAAACTTTATTAAGACCTATAATATTTTATATATATATATATAAAAATATATATATATATATATATAAAATATAATATATATATATATAATATATATATATATATATTATATATATATACATATAATATATATAATATATATATATTATAAATATATATATATTAATATAAAATATATAATATATATATATAAAATATATTATATAATATTATATGAAGATATATTTTTGAACTATGAAATATCCTAAGTTATAGGTCAGAGGATCTAAGTCAATTTCAACCAGGTTTTCAGTATTGCTTTAAAAACTCTGCAAAGTGATAAGTTTTTTTCCATGGGGTTAAGTCAAATTTTTACGTCTTCAAAGAGTCACAAGGGGGTATAAAGTTTGGGCAAATGATGTCCCCCGC
>NC_069472.1:28639120-28654299 GCF_026875155.1 Cherax quadricarinatus
AACATACACTACACCCCATACTCACAGTACACTAGCACTCCTCTATTACATACACTAGCACTCCACTATCTCACAGTACACTAGCACTTCACTATCTCCATACACTACACTCCCAGTATCTCACAGTACACCTAGCACTCCTACTATCTCACAGTACACTAGCACTCCTACTATCTCACAGTACACTAGCACTCCTATATCTCACAGTACACTAGCACTCCTACTATCTCACAGTACACTAGCACTCCTATATCTCACAGTACACTAGCACTCCTACTACTCACATTTACAATAGCACTCCTACTACCCTCACAGTACACTAGCACTCCTACTATCTCACAGTACACTAGCACTCCTACTATCTCACAGTACACTAGCACTCCTACTATCCTCACAGTACACTAGCACTCCTACTATCTCACAGTACACTAGCACTCCTACTATCTCAAGTACACTAGCACTCCTACTATCTCACAGTACACTAGCACTCCTACTATCTCAGAGTACACCAGCACTCCTACTATCTCACAGTACACTAGCACTAATACTATCTCACAGTACACTAGCACTAATACTATCTCACAGTACACTAGCACTCCTACTACTCACAGTACACTAGCACTCCTACTATCTCACAGTACACTAGCACTCCTACTATCTCAGAGTACACTAGCACTCCTACTATCTCACAGTACACTAGCACTCCTACTATCTCACAGTACACTAGCACTCCTACTATCTCAGAGTACACTAGCACTCCTACTATCTCACAGTACACTAGCACTAATACTATCTCACAGTACACTAGCACTCCTACTATCTCACAGTACACTAGCACTCCTACTAATCTCACAGTACACTAGCACTCCTACTATCTCACAGTACACTAGCACTCCTACTATCTCACAGTACACTACATCACTACTATCTCACAGTACACTAGCACTCCTACTATCTCACAGTACACTAGCACTCCTACTATCTCACAGTACACTAGCACTCCTACTATCTCACAGTACACTAGCACTCCTACTATCTCACAGTACACTAGCACTCCTACTATCTCTCTGTACACTAGCACTCCTAATCTCACAGTACACTAGCACTCCTACTATCTCACAGTACACTAGCACTCCTACTATCTCACAGTACACTAGCACTCCTACTATCTCACAGTACACTAGCACTCCTACTATCTCACAGTACACTAGCACTCCTACTATCTCAGAGTACACTAGCACTCCTACTATCTCACAGTAACACTAGCACTCCTACTATCTCAGAGTACACTAGCACTCCTACTATCTCACAGTACACTAGCACTCCTACTATCTCACAGTACACTAGCACTCCTACTATCTCACAGTACACTAGCACTCCTACTATCTCAGAGTACACTAGCACTCCTACTATCTCACAGTACACTAGCACTCCCTACTATCTCAGAGTACACTAGCACTCCTACTATCTCACAGTACACTAGCACTCCTACTATCTCACAGTACACAAAGCACTTCCTACTATCTCACAGTACACTAGCACTCCTACTATCTCACAGTACACTAGCACTCCTACTATCTCACAGTACACTAGCACTCCTAGTATCTCACAGTACACTAGCACTCCTACTATCTCACAGTACACTAGCACTCCTACTATCTCAGAGTACACTAGCACTCACTACTACTCACAGTACACTAGCACTCCTACTATCTCACAGTACACTAGCACTCCTACTATCTCACAGTACACTAGCACTCCTACTATCTCACAGTACACAGCACTCCTACTATCTCACAGTACACTAGCACTCCTACTATCTCACAGTACACTAGCACTCCTACTATCTCACAGTACACTAGCACCCCTACTATCTCACAGTACACTAGCACTCCTACTATCTCACAGTACACTAGCACTCCTACTATCTCACAGTACACTAGCACTCCTACTATCTCACAGTACACTAGCACCCCTACTATCTCACAGTACACTAGCACTCCTACTATCTCACAGTACACTAGCACTCCTACTATCTCACAGTACACTAGCACTCCTACTATCTCACAGTACTCTAGCACTCCTACTATCTCACAGTTCACTAGCACTCCTACTATCTCACAGTTCACTAGCACTCCTACTGTTCACTGGAGGGATATGGGACGCATAGTATCCTAGCCATTACTGTGCACAGGATGGATATTTATATCACAGTAAACTAGCCTCTGTCTTCAAAAGGGTGGATATAGTGTGCACATCCAGTTGTAAATACGTTATCCTTCACTTTCATGAGTTATCCACGTTTAACAACCTCTGGACGTTGATCACTAAAAAAATCGGCTTCAAAATTCTCCATAATCGCAGCGACAAAAAATCTCGCTTCAAAAGATTCCAGTGGAACAAATTTCTCTCAGTTCTCCAGAGAATGTGAAGATATTCACTGTGAAGGACGGTACGTAGCCACACTGGTCCGTGTCTTGACTCACACTGTGGTAGTGATGGTTGTTATGGTGGGTGGCAGCTTAGGGCGGAGTCAACCCAAGTTGGGCGGGACTTAGCACCACACCAAATCCCTTCTCCAGGCAGTTTTCACGGTTTTCACTCAGTTTTTCACGGTTTTCACTCAGTTTTCACGGTTTTCACTCAGTTTTCACGGTTTTCACTCAGTTTTCACAAAGTTATACATCACAGGCCTGGTCATGGACCGGGCCGCAGGAGCGTCGACCCCCGGAACACACCTTCAGGTATACTCCAAGTAGACTCCAGGTATACTCCAGGCATACTCCAGGTATATTCATGTATACCCCAGATATATAGTCTCTGTACAGTAAATTTTCATACACTTTTCACGCAGTTAATCTTTAAGTTGTCAAGCGTCGCAATATGGCTGTAAAAACGTGAGTTTTTAAACGTTATCAAACAAGACAAGCAGATGGTTACTTATTGGCGCTTAAATAAACTTTTTTTTCTGGTTTACGTCATCTTCTAAAACTAATCTAACATTACCAAACTTAGCCTAACCTAGCATAGCCTACTGTCACTACCCTGGCTCCGTTGATAGCGTCCTTATCCCTGTGGCTTCACACACGGAGGACCCGGGTTCGATTCCCGGCGGGTGGAAACATTTCGACGCGTTTCCTTATACCTGTTGTCCTGTTCACCTACCAGCAAATAGGTACCTGGGTGTTAGTCAACTGGTGTGGGTGGCATCCTGGGGGACAAGATTGAGGACCACAATGGAAATAAGACAGTCCTCGATGACGCACTGACTTTCTTGGGTTATACTGGGTGGCTAACCCTCCGGGGTTAAAAATCCGAACGAAATCTTATCACTAAAGGGTCCGAGATCGATCCTCGGCGGTGAAACGTTGGGCTTGTTCCCTTACACCTGTTGTTCCTGTTCACCTTGCAGTAAGTAGGTACCTGGGTGTTAATCAACTTGTGTGGGTGGTATCCTGGGAGACAAGATTAACCTAAGTTGCAGGAATTGCTCTACGTAACCAGGAGCTTGCTACTTATGTGCTGAAAATGAGACATCTATTAAGTAAAGATATCTCCAGAGAATACTAGAAGGTCAACTTATTGATCCCCCTCTAGTATCTAGCCTGTTCCTGGTTATGTGGCAGTTTGTTAAAGTGTATTCTAGTCCAGTTATCCCGTAAATCAGGTGGCTTCTCAATAGCACTTTCTGGATCACAACTGGATAAATACAGACCAACCAAATAAAAGTTGAGATCTTTAATAACATAGGTGTCTAGGTGGTAATAATTACAGTTAATGTAGTTTTAATAATTAAGGAGATATACTCCAAAACAACTCTTGGAGTATAAGTGTATATATAATCATATGGCTATACAATACTTTTCTTAATACTTACCATTTGGTACGTTGTTATAATGAGATGTCTTCATAGGTACAAGAGTTATATTGTGTAAATGGCCAGTGTGTGTTCAGTTTGACTCATTTTAGAATGTGACTGACAACAAGTCCCTAAATAAGCTAATTTCTGGACCATCGAGGCAATCAAATAGCTTGTTTGAACAATATGACGACCCATTCGCCAAACAAAAAAGATATCACGACATAGCGAAATAAAATTAGCAAAATCAGATGAACCCCAACTCCCACCAACAGAAACAGCAAACAGACTCAATGATTTCTTCTCCACTATAGGTCAAAACCTTGCCAATAAAATCCCAAGCTCAGATACACCACCAAATGACTACCTCACTGGCAACTACCCGAACACACTGTTCCTAGCTCCGACTAACCCATACGAAGTCTCCCTTATTATCAACGCACTGAAAAACAAGGCAGGAGATTTAAATACCTTACCACCCTTTATATACAAAAAAGCGTCACAAGTGCTATCACCAATCATTGCAACACTCTTTAACAAATCCATTGAATCCTCCACCTTCCCTACAGTTCTCAAAATAGCAAGGGTCATCCCGATCCATAAAGGAGGAGACCAAACAGAGTTGAATAACTATAGGCCAATACTCCAATTTAACACCCTCTCTCAAAAATCTTCTAAAAATTAATTCATAAACGAATCTACTCCTACCTCATCTCCCAAAACATTCTCAACCCCTGCCAATTTGGATCCAGGCCTAATAAAAATACTAATGATGCTATTATACACATGCTAGAACATATATACACTGCAATAGAGAAAAAAGAAGTCCCACTGGGGATCTTCATTGACTTACGTAAAGCTTTTGATACAGTTGACCATGACTGCTCCACGTAAAATTGTCACACTATGGTATTAGAGGGCACTCCCTCAACTACCTCAAGTCTTTCCTCAGCAACAGAAGCCAATATGTGTATGCAAATGGGGCAAGCTCTTCCGCACAACCAATTACAGTTGGTGTCCCACAGGGAAGTGTCCTTGGCCCTCTTCTCTTTATTCTATACATAAATGACCTACCAAATGCTTCGCAATTACTCAAACCCACACTTTTGCAGATAACACTACATACGCCCCTTCTCTCACCCGACCCCCATCAAGCTAGCCAATACTGTAAAATACCGAATTACAGAAAAATATCTACCTGGATGAGGACTAAAAAACTTACACAAACATTGAAAAAACCCTTTATTAAATTCAGTTTGGTAACAGAGCTACAGATGTACCTCTTAACATAATGATAAACGGATCACCTATCACAAAGCTAACAGAGGGAAAATTCTTAGGAATCCACCTTGATAATAGACTCAAATTTCATACACAATACAACAAATTTCTAAGAAAATTTCCAAGACTGTAGGCATACTATCGAAGAACGGGACTATGTCCACAGTCCCCCCTCCTGGCCCTATATCACTCTCCTATTTACCCCTATCTCACCTATGGAATTTGTGCATGGGGCTCAACAACAATTAAAACCCTCTCAGACCACTATTACCCAAGAAAAGGCTGCAGTTAGAATGATAACAAATTCTCACTACAGGCAACACACTCCACCAATATTTAAAACACTCAACCTACTCACCATACAAAACAATCCATACTTATTAATTGCACCTATTACATACATAGAACACTTAACCTGATATTAACCCTCCCCTCAAACATCTCTTGCCAACCTCAACAGAACACATGCCTAACACAAGGCACAGATCACTCTTTGATGTTCCTCAAAGTCCATCTCACGCCCATGGGAAAACTCAATGCACTAAAAAGCCCTAAAATCTGGAATTCATTACCTGTAAATATAAAAGAAAACACTACCTGTTTATAAATTCAAGTCTCTTCTTCAAAGATCACTTACTCACTCAAAACCAAATAAATACGAATAACTGAAAACCTTTTAAATTGTATATCCTATATGTTACTCACAATTATATCACCCCAAAATGTTAAACCTAGGACCCAATCTAACTTTATTATTTTTTAAATACACTACCTAACAGAATACTTCATTCTACTGAATGTACAGCAATGCATGCAACCATATGACCTGTCTTTGTAATACTCATTTGTGCTTTATAGTTATCTGTTTACAATAATGTTTTATCACTGATTACATCATTGCTTAGTTAATCTTAAGTTAATTTTAAGCCAGCCCGTAATGCTATGCATATAAGTGGCTTTGGCATGCTGCTCTTACCTGTATTTTTTGTACCTCTGTTTGTATGCTTAAATTACTAAATAAAAAAAAAACAAAAAAAACAGCAGTAATGTTGGAAGCAGCAGTGAACAGCACAATGTCAGGTAAGGAATCAAAGAGACCAGCTGGTCTGGATTCCTTGCCCATTACAAAAGCATAAAACTCCCTTATTACTTAAACTGAGTTCAGCAATTCCAATTTCCCGACTACGACAGTGCCTAATGATGCCTGTACAGTTGTAGGTCGAGAACAACTTGGGGTCAGAGATACAGAGTGTCTCACCACACACAACCTCAGAAAACATGAAATATCACTAAGTCTAAATAATGATCTGTGAACTGAAGTGCACAGAGTTCCGAGATGTGTGTCCCGGCTCACCAACACAGACATACTCTATCAAAAACAAAGTCTAAATAACTTGAGCTGAGGAAGAACAGCATTCTCTCAGAGCAGGGAAAGATGTTTCCTAGTTACCTGGAGGTTATTCCGGGGATCAACGCCCCCGCGGCCCGGTCCACGACCAGGCCTCCCGGTGGATCAGGGCTTGAGCGACCTTCCTCAACAAGGAACAGCAAGAGAGAGAGAGAGAGAGAGAGAAAGAGAGAAAGAGAGAGAAAGAGAGAAAGAGAGAGAAGAGCAGTGCCTGCAGATGCAGCATCAGGTTGGGCACTATCTTGAGTCTGGCACAAGCTGTCAAATAATCAAGCAGGCAGGTTGAAAGTGCTGACAGCACATCAAAACTCCAACAACGAGCACTATCATACGTGCAGTTATTACATTCTACCTACATATACATGCTAACAATATATGCTAACAATATATGCTAACAATATATGCTAACAATATAAGACAAATAATATTAATCATGAAATTTTCATTTTAGCTATTAATGAAAACATCAGCAATACAAAATTATCCGAAAAAGTAATATATGAAAAATATTTATTGCGTCCCTTTTTCTTGCCACCAGCCCGTTGCCAGGTGGCAAACCTCGCTTCACACAGTGAGTCTTCAGATTCGATTCCCAGAAAAAGTGGCAACATGGGGCGTTTTTCCTTATGCCGGTTGTCTCAATTGTCCATGTTCATCCATCAGTAAAATAGGTACCTGGGTGTTAGTGGACTGGTGTGGGTCGCATCCTGGGACAAAACTGACCTAATTTGCGGGAAATGCTCAGCATAACAAGAGGCTTTCTATATAGTAGTATGTTATTGATGTCAGCTATGGTCTGTATACCTTGTACAGGTACTTGTATACCTTGTACATGTACTTCTATACCTTGTACATATCCTTGTATACCTCGTACATGTACTTGTATACCTTGTACATGTACTTGTATACCTTGTACACATGTATACCTTGTACATGTACTTGTATACCTTGTACATGTACTTGTATACCTTGTACATGTACTTGTATACCTTGTACATGTACTTGTGCACCTTGTACATGTACTGGTATACCTTGTACATGTATACCTTGAACATGCACTGGTATACCTTGTACATGTACTGGTATACCTTGTACATGTACTGGTATACCTTGTACATGTACTTGTATATCTTGTACATGTACTGGTATACCTTGTACACGTACTGGTAACCTTGTACATGTACTTGTATACCTGTACATGTACTTGTACACCTTGTACATGTACTTGTATACCTTGTACATGTACTTGTATACCTTGTACATGTACTTGTACACCTTGTACATGTACTTGTATACCATGAACATGTACTTGATACCTTGTACATGTACTTGCGTACCTTGCACATGTACTTGTATACCTTGTACATGTACTTGTACCCCTTGTACATGTACTTGTAAAACCATGTACATGTACTTGTATACCTAGAAACATGTACTTGTATAACCTTGTACATGTACTTGTATACCTTGCACATGTACTTGTAAAACCTTGTACATGAACTTGTATACCTTGTACATGTACTTGTATACCTTGTACATTTACTTGTATACCTTGTACATGTACTTGTATACCTGTACATGTACTTGTACACCTTGTACATGTACTTGTTACCTTGTACATGTACTGGTATACCTTGTACATGTACTGGTAAACCTTGTACATGTACTGGTAACCTTGTACATGTACTGGTATACCTTGTACATGTACTGGTATACCTTGTACATGTACTTGTAAAACCTTGTACATGTACTTGTACACCTTGTACATGTACTTGTATACCTTGTACATGTACTGGTATACCTTGTACATGTACTGGCATACCTTGTACATGTACTGTATACCTTGTACATGTACGGGTTTAACCTTGTACATGTACTGGTATACCTTGAAACATTTTACTTGTACACCTTGTACTGTACTTGTATACCTTGTACATGTACTTGTATACCTTGTACATGTACTTGTACACCTTGTACATGTACTTCTATACCTTGTACATGTACTGGTATACCTTGAACATGTACTGGTATACCTTGTACATGAAACTGGTATACCTTGTACATGTACTGGTATACCTTGAAACATGTACTTGTACCCTTGTACAGTACTTGTACACCTTGACATGTACTTTTTATACCTTGTACATGTACTGGTATACCTTGTACATGTACTGGTAACCTTGTACATGTACTGGTATATACCTTTACATGTACTGGTATACCTTGTACATGTACTGGTATACCTTGTACATGTACTTGTACACCTTGTACATGTACTTGTACACCTTGTACATGTACTTGTATACCTTGTACATGTACTGGTTATACCTTGTACATGTACTGGTATACCTTGAAACATGTACTGGTATACCTTGTACATGTACTTGTACACCTTGTACATGTACTTGAAATACCTTGTACATGTACTTGTATACCTTGTACATGTCTGGTATACCTTGTACATTTTACTTGTATATCTTGTAATGTATGGTATACCTTGTACATGTACTGGTATACCTTGTACATGTATTTTTATACCTTGTACATGTACTTGCACCCCTTGTACATGTACTTGTATCCCTTGTACATGTACTTGTATACCTTGTACATGAAATGGTATACCTTGTACATGTACTGGTATACCTTGTACATGTACTGGTATAACTTGTACATGTACTTGTATATCTTGTACATGTACTGGTATACCTTGTACATGTACTGGTATACCTTGTACATGTACTTGAATACCTTGTACATGTAATTGTACACCTTGTACATGTACTTGTATACCTTGTACATGTACTTGTATACCTTGTACATTTTACTTGTACCCCTTGTACATGTACTTGTATACCATGTACATGTACTTGTATACTTTGTACATGTACTTGCATACCTTGCACATGTACTTGTATACCTTGTACATGTACTTGTACATCTTGTACATGTACTTGTATACCATGTACATGTACTTGTATACCTAGTACATGTACTTGTATACCTTGTACATGTACTTGTATACCTTGCACATGTACTTGTACACCTTGTACATGAACTTGTATACCTTGTACATGTACTTGTATACCTTGTACATGTACTTGTATACCTTGTACGTGTACTTGTATACCTTGTACATGTACTTGTACACCTTGTACATGTACTTGTATCCCTGTACATGTACTGGTAAAACCTTGTACATGTACTGGTATACCTTGTACATGTACTGGTATACCTTGTACATGTACTGGTTTTTACCTTGACATGTACTGGTATGCCTTGTAAAATGTACTGGTATACCTTGTACATGTACTTGTACACCTAGTACATGATTTTGTACCCCTTTGTACATGTACTTGTATCCCTTTGTACATGTACTGGCATACCTTGTACATGTTTGGTTATACCTTGTACATGTACTGTATACCTTGTACATGTATTGGTATACCTTGTAACATGTACTTGTACACTTGTACATGTACTTGTATACCTTGTACAAGTACTTGTATACCTTGTACATTTACTTGTACACCTTTGTACATGTACTTGAATCCCTTAAGTACGTTAACTGTACATGTATGGTTACCTTGTACATGTACGGGTATACCTTTTTGTACTTTTTTGGTATTTAACCTTGTACATGTACTGGTATACCTTGTACATGTACTGGTATACCTTGTACATGTACTGGTATACCTTTGGTACAGTACTTGTACACCTTGTACATGTACTTGTTAACCCTTGTACATGTACTTGTATACCTTGTACATGTACGGGTATACCTTGTACAAGTACTGGTATACCTTGTACATGTACTGGTATACCTTGTACATGTACTGGTATACTCTTGTACATGTACTGGTAAACCTTGTACATGTACTTGTACACCTTGTACATGTAATTTTATACCTTGTACATGTATTTTGTAACCTTGTACATGTACTTGTACACCTTGTACATGTACTTGTATACCTTGTACATGTACTTGTATACCTTGTACATGTACTTGTATACCTTGTACATGTACTTGTACACCTTGTACATGTACTTGTATATCTTGTACATGTACTTGTATACCTTGTACATGTACTTGTACACCTTGTACATGTACTTGTATACCTTGTACATGTACTTGTATACCTTGTACATGTACTGGTATACCTTGTACATGTACTGGTATACCTTTTGTACATGTACTGGTATACCTTGTACATGTACTGGTATACCTTGTACATGTACTGGTATACCTTGTACATGTACTGGTATACCTTGTACATGTACTTGTACACCTTGTACATGTACTTGTACACCTTGTACATGTACTTGTATACCTTGTACATGTACTGGTATACCTTGTACATGAAACTGGCATACCTTGTACATGTACTGGTATACCTTGTACATGAAACTGGTATACCTTGTCAATGTACTGGTATACCTTGTACATGTACTTGTACACCTTGTACATGTACTTGTATACCTTGTACATGTACTTGTATACCTTGTACATGTACTTGTACACCTTGTACATGTACTTGTATACCTTGTACATGTACTGGTATACCTTGTACTTTGTACTGGTATACCTTGTACATGTACTGGTATAACCTTGTACATGTACTGGTATACCTTGTACATGTACTGGTATACCTTGTACTGTACTTGTACACCTTGTACATGTAATTGTACACCTTGTACATGTACTTGTTATACCTTGTACATGTACGGGGTATCCCTTGTACATGTACTGGTATACCTTGTACATGTACTGGTATACCTTGTACATGTCTGGTATACCTTGTACATTACTGGTAAAACCTTGTACATGTACTGGTTATACCTTGTACATGTATTTGTAAAACCTTGTAAAATTACTTGTACACCTTGTACATGTATTTTTATCTTGACATGTACTTGTATACCTTGTACATGTACTTGTACACCTTGTACATGTACTTGTATCCCTTGTACATGTACATGTATACCTTGTACATGTACTTGTATACCATGTACATTTTACTTGTAAACCTGTACATGTACTTGTATATCTTGTACATGTACTTTACACCTTTTTACATGTACTTGTACACCTTTAATGTACTGGTATACCTTGTACATGTACTGGTATACCTTATGTACTGTATGGTATACCTTGTACATGTACTGGTATACCTTGTACATGTACTGGTATACCTTGTACATGTACTTGTACACCTTGTACATGTACTTTATACCTTGTACATGTACTTGTACACCTGTACATGTACTTTTAATACCTTGTACATGTACTTGTATACCTTGAAACATGTACTTGTACACTTTACATGTACTTGTATACCTTGTACATGTACTTGTATACCTTGTACATGTACTTGTATACCTTGTACATGTACTTGTACACCTTGTACATGTACTTGTATATCTTGTACATGTACTTGTATACCTTGTACATGTACTTGTACACCTTGTACATGTATTTTGTACACCTTGTACATGTACTTGTACACCTTGTACTGTACTGGTATCCCTTGTACATGTACTGGTATACCTTGTACATGTACTGGTATACCTTGTACATGTACTGGTATACCTTGTACATGTACTGGTTATACCTTGTACATGTACTTGTACACCTTGTAACATGTACTTTTATACCTGTACATGTACTTGTATACCTTGTACATGTACTTGAACACCTTGTACATGTACTTGTATACCTTGTACATTACTTGTTTTACCTTGTACATGTACTTGTATACCTTGTACATGTACTTGTACCTTGTACATGTACTTGTATATCTTGTACATGTACTTGTATACTTGTTACATGTACTTTTTACACCTTGTACATGTACTTGTATAACCTTGTACATGTACTTGTATCCCTTTTGTACATGTACTGGTATCCCTTTGAACATGTACTGGTATACCTTGTACATGTACTGGTATACCTTGTACATGTACTGGTATACCTTTGTACATGTACTGGTAAAACCTTGTACATGTACTGGTATACCTTGTACATGATTGTACAAATTGTAAAATGTACTTTGTACACCTTGTACATGTACTTTTATACCTTGTACATGTATTTTGTATACCTTGTACATGTACTTGTACACCTTGTACATGTACTTGTATACCTTGGTACATGTACTTGTATACCTTGTACATGTACTTGTATACCATGTACATGTACTTGTAAACCTTGTACATGTATTGTATATCTTGTACATGTATTTTGTATACCTTGTAACATGTACTTGTACACCTTGTACATGTACTTGTATACCTTTTACATGTATTTGTACAACCTTGTACATGTACTTGTACACCTTGTACATGTACTGGTAGTAAATAAAAGATATATGAAGAAGAGGCATGAGAGGGCACACGCAGCCAAAAGAGGGAAAACCTCAGTAAAAACCAACATAGAGGAGCTGAGTTTTGACCTGTGAAGCCACAAACAAAGGGACTGTCTAAGAGCAACATTCTTGGAATGTTTGTCAGACAAAGTCAAAAATTTTGGAGGTTTTTCCCTTTGAGGTCAGAAGATTCCAAATTCTCAACGTTGTTTTTACACCATTATATAGTTAATGGTCGAAAAGTGATAATCATAATAATAACACCATTATTAAATTATTATTATTTTTTTAATTTTTAAATTATTATTATTTTATTATTATTATTATTATTGATAAAAATAATAACATAAACAATAATAATAATAATAATAATAATAATAATAATAATAATAATAATAAAAATAATAATAACTATTATTATTATTATTATTATTACTATAAAATAAAAATAACAATAATAATAAAAAAAGGCACAATACCGCGACTGGAACGATACACAAATAACCCGTTTCGGTCCGAATTGGAACATTTACAAAGTCACGCTAACCAGAAGTATGAACGAACGAACGAAAGTTCAGGTAAGATCCCAAATGGGATGAGCGGGGAAGACGGGACAGACGAAGAATAGTGCTGGAGAGGAGTGTTCTTAGTCGTAGAAATAGAGCCAGGGCTTAACCCAGCAGCGAAGGCGATCGTGGGACAGCGCCCTCGTGTGTGTATGTGCGCGCGCGCGCTAGTGTGGGTGTATGATCCACTTAATATTTGTATTTATAACTCATTACAATTGTGACCAGGTGTGGACGTATCAGTGGTTCATTACTTTGTAATTTGTTCATGACTGTAACCATGTATAGGAGTGAAGCTGATTCATTACCTCTGTAACTTGCCATGATTAGTGACCAGATCTACCTGGAGTTCATTACCTTTGTAACTAGTTCAGCTATCATAACTTTGGGGTCCAGTCACTGGGACCCATTATGTTCCTTTGTAATCTTTTGACTACCGCCCACAGGATGGGTATGGGGTGCATAAGATATTAAACTAAAAGTGTGTGTGTGTGTGTGTGTGTTGTGTGTGTGTGTGTGTGTGTGTGTGTGTGTGTGTGGTGTAGTGTGACTCAACAATCAATATTTGCACCAATAACTCATTACAGTTGTGACCGGGGTGTGGAAGTGTGAATTGCTCATTACTCTATAATTTGTTCATGATTGTAGCCATGTATAAACGTAAGTAACATTCTACAGAATTCATTACCTTTGTAACTTGTGAGCTCATTACCTTTGTACCTAGTTCAGCTATCAAAACTTTGGGGGCCCAGTCCCTGGACCCATTACGTACCTCTGTAATCTGTAAATACCTTTGTAACTTGTCATGATTGTGACCAGACTTACCTGGAGTTCATTACCTTTGTAAATTGTGAGTTCATTACCTTTGTAAATTGTGAGTTCATTACCTTTGTAAATTGTGAGTTCATTACCTCTGTAACTTGCTCAGCTATCAAAACTTTGGAGTCCAGTCCCTGGACCAATTATGTACCTCTGTAATCTTTTGACTACCGCCCACAGGATGGGTATGGGGTGCATAATAAACATATTAAACTAACGTGGGACAGATATTGAGAAGAGAAATTCAGGCTCTTCTGTTGGGACTCCGGTGGGGTGAGCGGGGAGGAAGCGACATGCGACGTTTAGAGATAGAGAGGAGTGTAGAACTGAGCCAAAAGCTAAGGCGAACGTGGGTCAGAGAATGGTACCTGTCATAGAAGGTACCTCTAGGAAAATCCAAGGTTAGTTGTAAATAGGGTTAGGAGCAGGATCATGCAAGGAGTAGAAAAGGTTGTGTTGGTTTGTGGGTCTGTGAATGTCTTAGTCAAGGAGAGAGGTCCAGTAGTGGAGCAGGACGGCTATATATAGGCAGGAAGAGGTAGTGGTGGTGGTGGTGGTAGTAGTAGTAGTAGTAGTAGTAGTAGTAGTAGTGGTAGTAGTGGGGAACTAAGGAGGAGGAGCCAGTCAAATATAAAGAAAGGGGAGCACTGCAAGGGAGCTAGGTGCTCACAGAGGGAAAGCAAGTGCACAGTGGTGGGGGGAAGGGGAAATGATGAAATAAATAATGAAGGAACAGAAACACGCGACAGAAGAAAGACAAAAAAAAAAGAGGAAAGGGGAAGAGGGAGAAGAAGAAAAATGAGGAATCAGGTTTAAGTCACGGGTGTTCTGAAGTTTGGAGCATTTTAAAAATGTAGTTTGGGGGGGAAGGCATTACAGAATGA
>NC_069472.1:28654799-28673148 GCF_026875155.1 Cherax quadricarinatus
ACATGGTATATTCAACAACTTTAGTCCTCCTTCCTTACAAACTCTGGGCTAACCAGGTTTTTTGGGACACACTTTAGTCACCTGGGTATGGTGGTCACAACTTAATTATAAAAAAAACTCACCCTGGAGCACACATAATGCCCCAAAAGATAGAAGAAGGACCCAGAGATCCTGCCAGGTTGAAGGCCAGCCACAGAGAGCCCGAGTCAGTCCGAGGGAGAGAGAGAAAGAGGCTAAGCTCCTCCACCAAAACAAAAGACTGTTGCCAAGCACAATTCTCCAGTTCCCACAATTCTACCACACCCTTTAAATTTTTTACTTCTACAAAAGGAAATACAATTTTTATAAACTACTTATTTGCCAAGCACAATTCTCCAGTTACCACAATTCTACCACACCTTAATTTTACTTTTACAAAAGGAAATACAACTTGCTCCTCCCACCAAAACAAAAGACTGTTGCCAAGCACAATTCTCCAGTTACCACAGTTACCACAGTTACCTCCAGTTACCTCAAAAGCGAATTTTAAAGAAGGGTCCTTTCGTTGTTCCTCTCGGAAGGACAGTCCCTCGGGCATGGAAACAGACACATCTGACAATCCTGCAACCTGGGAATAGGAAGGCTTGATCGGGGTCTGTTCACTTGATTTACGAGGCTCCGGCCGGTGTGCCTCATAAAACAACGTGGCTATTCCGAGATCGGAGTCGTCCAAGGATAGGTCAACATTCTCTCCAGACAACCCTTGGGATGTTGCCCGAGTTATGGCCAACACCGGAGAAGAATTAATCATTATAGGTTCAGGACACGAACTAACAGTAGTAATGTTATTACCCAGTAATAACATGGCATCTTTCATGGGGAATCCTTTGAGCACCTACAGTCAAGTACCCAGTGTAATATTTGCACTGTACATAAATTTATGCAAAGGAACAGAATATATAGCCCCTCCAAATGTTCCAATAAACAGAGGAATTCAAGGAAGTATTCTCTGAAAGGGGTAATATTCCCTCTCTTACAAGTGAGCAATATGCTCCAGTATCTCTAAAGGTCTTTACTTTAGTTGTTTTGAGTTTTCCTGAAGGAAATAAGACTCTTGCAATAATAAGGGGCCATACCTTTTTCTACTTCTCTAGGGGACATGTTACTAGGGATATTAGGATTTTCCCAATGGGTTGGGGTTTATGGGGGCAGTTGGGACGGATGTGACCTACTTTGTTGCAGAGGAAGCAGACGACAGGCTTGCCCTTTACTCCCTGCTGACGTTGCAAATGGTGTTGTTCTGGCTGGTGTCTCTCTGGATACTGTTGTCGAGATGCACCATGAATAGTTTGCCTCTCCGCAGGTGGACCATATGTTGAGAAGCGTGGCTCACCAGGTGACTTAGTTGGCTGACGTAAAACGTTCTCCCTCGGCTAGCACTTCATTCTCCAAGGTTGACGATCTCTGCTCATGCCAGGCTGTTGAAAAGAGAGACGGGACCGCTCGGACAAGGAGCGGTTAGTTTCGAAGGTATCAGCCAACCTGGCTGCCTCCAATGCAGTGGTTAAGTCACGATCTTGCAGAAAGACTCGAACCTCTGGTTCCCCCAGACTCCAGCAGGTTGTGATGCAGTTCAGATGGGCTTGTGAGGTCTCTAGGGAGACCTAATTATATGGTCACACCTGCCTTAGCAAATGTCGGGTAGTCACGCCCATGTCTGAGGTCTTTTGTTCTTAACGGCGTCAGACCTCGGCATCAGGTCGTAACACGTGGTACATACCCCATTGGGGAGGGGGTACTTTGACTACGATATAAGCCAGGGAAAAGAGAGCAAAGGGGTTGTTGGTGACAGGTCCTGGAAGCAAGAGCTCTGGACAGCCGCGTGTGTAGTGGCCACGCATTGGGAATCTCGGGTCAGCTGGTCGGTGAATTAAGAGTGAGTACTAGTCCGTGTTACTGATAACATCTACCCTTCCCCCTGGTAATAAGTCTCATAGGTCAATTGTTATATTGTGTAAATTTCCATCAGGATATGTTGTATTCCAGCCCTTTTATGTTATTAAGTAAACTATAGCCATAGTTCCCATTTTTTTTTGTACCTTCATATGCTATTTTCCCCATTCTGTTAAGCACTGGGATATACAGGAGACGTGCTCACTCGCTGGGATACCTCAGGTAGAGTGGGGAGAGTCTCACAAGGTTATCAATCAAAATAAGCTGCACCAGCTCCTCAAAGGTAGAGACACCACTTGCTTTATACCAGCTGGTAAAAGCTTTGGTTTGCTGTCTCACAAAGTCCACTAGGGATTGACCAAGCTGTCGTCTGCCCAGCTTAAAATTTTGTTTGTATTTGGCTGGGATACATGTATATGCTCCAACACTGTGGTCTTCACTACTTGATAATCAGAAAATTCAGCGTCATTTAATACTGATGTAAATTTCCTGTGCCTTACCCAATAATGCTGTATGAACCAATGATGCCCAATGCTGTTCCGGCCACCTCAAGGCTCGAGCCTGATTTTCGAAGCTTTCGAAAAATTGCTCTGGTTCGGCCTCATTGAAGCGGGGAACAAACTGTACTGCTTTCTGTAAACTAAAATTATTTACAGAATGCAAAAACTGCCTCCTTTCTCTTTCCCTATCATATTCTTCCCTTGCGAATGCTCTCTGTTCCCTAGTTTGCTCAAGATTGATTTTTGCCAGCTCAAGTGCCAACGACGCTGATTCACCCTGAGACAACCCAGCTGCACTATACTGACCATTTTGCTCCTGCGAGAACATAGGAGTTTTTGCCCTAGCTCCCATAGAGGGAGGAGTCTAATGTGCCATCTCTTCTTCTATAAGTTTGTCAGCAATCAGTGAACGCAGTTGCGCAGCTGTGAGAGTGCATTTGTATTTAATGCCAATGGAACGAGCAATTTGCCAACAATGCTGTAGGGACAATTTAGGTAGGTTATGCAAAGTATATGCGACACCAACATCTGACTCGTCTAGGTGGCATAAGTTATTCGCTATGCACAGTACGATTGCAGAATACCCCAATGTAACATGTTAATTTGCAGAACACACTTAGCTATGCACAATACGATTGCAGAATACGCATACAAGCAAAGCCGACTGCAAAATTCTCCACACCGAACAGGCTAGTAACAACTGACACGTAAAATTTGTAAGCAATGCCAGACAGCTACACTGTTCTAGAAGATTGACCGTAGCTAAGCGAGCACAACGAACAAGCTAGTAGCGAGCTGTTGAATGATCACACAATAGCAAGGCTGATCATAAAGCAACTGACACGCAAAATTTGTAAAGCAATGCCAGACAGCAAGCTGCACAATGTTCCTGCTACAAGCTTCACCCTAAACTCAAACCGTTTCTCTAAGTCAGCTTCAGATCCGGACAGGCCCCCATATTACAACCCAGGATTCCAAATGGCCTGTTATCCCGGGTGTAATGGGAGCAAAATAAACACAGTAGAAAAAGTTTAAACTTATATTATCCTTCACCAATTTAGAACAGCAATATGTACACTATGTACAGTGATAAGTATAGTGCACTCCACGGTAAGCAAGGCAGAAATAGAAGCCACAAGATAGCAGACCGTGCTTCAACCAGCTCTAGAATGGGAATGACAAGGGCAGACAGGAGAGCGGTACCCACATAACCTCTGCGATTGCCAAAACCATCTTCTTATTGGCTAGAACCTGGTCACTAGTTGAACGACGGGGCCCCATCATCAACTCTTAGCAACCTGGTTCGCTGGTTGGGGGAGATAGCCTGTAAATGAGGGTGTGTACATGCGCCGAAATAAAGGTTACATACTCTTTGCATGCCACACAGACGAACCACACATACAGCCTATAGACACTGCCAACGAACTTAATATCTTCTTTTCTACTATAGCATCAAGACTAGCAAGCAAAATCCCAAATGCAATTAATCAGCCACAAGACTACCTCAATGGTAATTGAGGTTTGAGGTTCTGACCAGAGCTTTGGTAAGATGGGAGGGAGGAAGAAGGATGGGTAAGGATGGAATGTAGGAAAGGTTGAGGAGGGAGGAGAGGTTATAAAAGGGTAGTGGCCTATCCACTTTGGTGTAATTTGAATATGCATGTGTGCATATTGAGTAATTTATAAAGAGGTTGGTTTTATGAGTGGGGTATGCCTCCTGCCCATCAGTTGCACACTGCTATATTGATGTTATACCAGTGTGCCATTGAATTGAAAGGATGCACACTGCATACAATTGCTTTTTTTTTTTTTCGCAAGAGGTTGGTCAGAAGGGCACAGCTGCAGGCGGAGGTTGCGGGCATTTGATGGAGGTTGGTAGCTCACCTGGAGCTGGCCGGCAAAGCAGTGACTGAGGTGGTGTCTTACTGGAGGGTAGTTGTAGGTGCAACAAGGTTAGTTGTGCGGTGTAGGTTGATAGAAGTGGGTCAGCCGGACGTAGAATGGTTCCCAAGGTATCCATTCATCTTCTGCGGCGAGGTCGCTTAAGATTTTCGGTCGAGGGAAGCTCTCCTTGTGGATGAAGCGTCGAACTCTTTGTTGGAGGGTCATTCTTTGGGATCTGTGGGGAGGGGTGGTGATGGTATAGTCGGTCGTGTTCACTGGTTGGGGGGGGTTCTCTCTGTCGGGCACATAAAGTTCCTGCATGTCATATAGTTGTCTCTTAGTAAATTTGTCTAACCGGAACATTGATTGCAGGGATTCTCTGTTGCATGTATAGGTCCTCTGACCTGATTCTGTCTCTGAGTCTGGTGTCAGTGATGAAGCGGAGGGCTTTGTTTTGGACGCTTTGGAGTTTTAGCATGTTGGTTTTGGTTGTGAGCGACATGAGTACACGGGGGTATTCCAGCAGAGGTCTGATCATCTTGTACAGGTGTAGTTTGATGTGGGGGGGAGCTGCTTTGAATCGATAAAGTTGGCCAAGGCGGGCTTTCGCAAGGTTTACTTTTTTGGTTATGTGGGTTGCAGAGTTGAGTAATCTGCTGATCTCGTATCCTTGGATCTTGTTTGGATTCCTAATAGCAATTCGGGTGCCTCTGATGGAAATGCTCCCTTGTCTTCTATGGTTGATGGTAAGCACCCAATGGTGCTGATGAGGACTTTGTCTGGGTTGGTTGTGATTCTCCATTTCTTCTCCTACCTGGCTGTTCTATTAGTTCTTAATTCATTTTCTCAATTGCTCTCCTATGCTTGTTTGCGCCAGCTGTAGGGGTGGAGGAGACAACATGGATGACATCGTCTGCAATTGGGTGATGATGGTGTCAGTGTGTTCAGGCTGGGGAGGGTCGTTGACAATATATGTTGAAGAGGATGGGGCTGAGGCAAGAGCCTTGGGGTACTCCTGCTGTTGGTGTGAAGGGGGTTGATTCTGCTCCGTGGAAGGTGGGGATGATTTTTCTTCCTGTTAGAGTTGTAGATGAGCCTGAGAAAGGTCCAGTTGTGATCAGGGAGGTCTACGAGTTTGTAAATGAGACCGTCGTGCCAAAGGCTGTCGAAGGCCTTGTGCACGTCCCTGGTGGCGATAAGGGCCAGGTTCCCTTGCTTCTTCAGGCTGGCCACAGCATCAAAGATGATGTTTATGGCATGCTGAGTGCTGCAGCGGGACCTGAAGCCGAACTGCCTTTCAGAGAATAGGTGGTTGAACTCCATGTAGTAGTTGAGTCGGTTGGAGATTATTCTTTCGTGACTTTGAGTAGGGAGATGGGTCTGTAGTTCTCAGGGTTGCGGTTGTCCTTGTTTGGTTTGGTGATGAAGATCATCTTAGCTGTCTTGAAAGCCTCTGGGAAGTGACTCGATGCCAAGATGGCATTGTAGATGTTCACCAGAGACATCTTGTAGTTTCGGGGGAGGTACTTTAGTTGTTTAGCTCTTATGCCGGATGGGCCAGGAGCTGCATTTCTCAGTCGCCCTATGACTTGGGACACTTCTCTGAGCGTTATTGGTCTGGTAAGGGGATGTTTGTCTTCGAGCATAGTTGTGTCAATTAATGGTATGGGATGAAAGTCTTCTAGGTTCTCGTCATGCATTAGTTGACCCACTGGTAGTGGATGTTGTTAAATCTTCTGCTGTTGTTGTGTGTAGAATGTTCTCCCATACTTCGCCCCATCAGCTTGGCTTGGTCCAGTGGGTCTCAAGTACGGAAGTCACTATCTCGCCGTCTTCGTCGGTGAAGGAGTGAGGTGTTGAGTGGGAGTGTGGTTGGCCCCTAGTAGTCTGCGGATCTTGTTCCAGAATTGGTCTGGGTGGCGTTTTGTACTGGTTATCTTGGCGCACCAGATAAACCCAAAGATCTCTTTTATGTTGGGTTATTAGGGCAATTAGTTCTCTTCTCATCTTTGTAGGACTTCCTGGGAGGTTGCCCTGTGAGGAAATGTCTGCTGCATTCTGACTGGATATGTTCATTCCATCCTTGATTTCCCTAGTTGGTTTGTATTGTTGGTAGATCTTGGATGATGTTAGTGTGCAGCAAGTTTGTGTGGCCTCATTGATTCTGGTGTGGAGGGAGTTGATAGCCCATCTATTGCATTGCACGAGAGAAATGGTTTGATCATTACCTAAGAAGGCCCTAAAGGGGTCAAAACCTAGCATCTTCAGGTTGGGTTTAGGGGGGGGGGTGTTTGGAATGGAGTGGACTGTAGCTTGATTACTAAATATCTCATATATAGCATCAACAAATCCTACTGAAGTCTCACTAATTATTAAATCATTAAAAAACAAGGCAGAAGACCTAAAAGACTTGCCAACAATCATGTATAAAACAGCAGCTCATATGCTGTCCCATTATTGCAACACTATTTAGCAAATCTGTAGTCTTCTAAATTCCCATCCATACTCAAGACGGCAGGGTCACCCCGATCCATAAAGGAGGCGATCCTACAGAACTAAATAACTACAGACCAATATCTAACTTGCCTTTGCTCTCAAAAATCTTTGAAAAAAATAATACATAAACAAATCTACTCCTGCCTCTATCCCATAACATACTGGACCTCTGCCAGTTTTGGTTTAGGAAAAAGAAAAAAAAAAACGAAAGATGCAATTACATTCGAGGATGCTCGAATTACTATATACAGCAATTGAAAAAAATTAATATCCTCTGGGATCTTCACAGACCTACGGAAAGCATCTGATACAGTCGACCACAATATCTTGGACCTAAAACTAGAGCATTACGGGGTCAGAGGACCATTTGCTCAACTACCTAAAGCCTTATCTTAGTGTAGTAGACCACGAGTATGTGTAGACAAATGGCATGACCTCCAATACTCAGCCTGTAGTTGTTGGAGTGCCACAAGGAAGTGTCCTAGGTCCTCTACTCTTCTTTATTTACATCAATGACTCCAAATGCATTGCAACTCTTTAAACCAGTTCTATTTGCAGATGACACCACTTATGTCTTCTCCACCCAAAAACCCAGCTATGCTTTTTAACACCGTAAACAGCGAGCTACTTAAAATATCAAACTGGATGATTACCAACAAACTTACTCTCAATACAGACAACACCTACTTTATGCTTTTTGGAAACAGAGCGTCAAATATTCAGCTAAACATATCGATAAATGGTTCACCCATTTCAAGACACACTGAGGGCAAATTTTTAGGTCTCCACCTTGACTGTAATCTTAAATTTCAGACCCACATCCAGCATATAACTAAGAAAGTTTACAAAACAGTAGGTATACTTTCCAAGATATGATGCTATGTACCCCAACGGCCCTCCTTACCTTATATCACTCTCTAATACAGTGGACCCCCGGTTTTACGATATTATTTCATTCCAGAAGTATGTTCAGGTGCCAGTACTGACCGAATTTCTTCCCATAAGGAATATTGTGAATTAGATTAGTCCATTTCAGACCCCCAAACATACACATACAAACGCACTTACATAAATACACTTACATAATTGGTCACATTGGAGCTGATCATAAACCAGGGGTCCACTATATACCTTTACCTCACCTATGGTATTTGTGCTCAGGATCTACCGCAGCCAATCACCTCAAAACCTTTAATAGCCCAACAAAAAGTGGCAATGAGGGTGATCACAAAACTCCGTGCCAGACACACACACACCACCTCTCTTCAAAAACATGAACTTACTCATTATCCATAAATGTACACACTTATTATTGTGCCTCCTACATATACAGAACATTAAACTCTAATATCAACCCTCCATTCAAACTTCTAGACAGCTTCAACTGAGCACACAGGCATAACACGAGGCATGAAACACTTTTTGACATCCCTTGTGTCCGTCTCAGACTTTGCAAAAAATGCAATGTATATACAGGGCCCTAAAATCTGGAACTCATTGCCTGAAGCAGCAAGAGGCCCCCTGCCACAATCAGTTTAGGATCATACTCAAAAACCATCTCATCTCTCAATAACAAACTTACCACACCATGCTAAACCCTAACCAAATTCAAAGCATCTCCCCTAAATATTTTATTATCCCTTAACTATTAAGCCATTTTTACAAACTTATAAAATGTATGTTTGTATCACTAATTGTACTACAGCATATTAATAATAGAGTAAATGAACTTAATTACAACTTAAAAATGTATAATTGATTGTATCATAAATTGTACTACCTCATATTAACAATAAGAATGAAATACAGTAGACCCTCAGTTATTGGCCATTCCAGATATCAACCAATTCGGATTTCGGCTGTTTTTTTGGCCCAAATTCTATCCTGGATTTCGGCCATCAACTCAATATCGCTGTACTGGATGCGTCCACTCCGCCTCTCCGCGCGTTCGTGAGTCAGTCTGGCTGTGTCTCTGGTGAGTGATCAAGGCTCCATGCATTCATCCAAACATTTTGTTATAATCCATTGTTTATTTGTGGTTGTTTATTGATTGCAACTGCAAAATAAGCCACCATGGGCCCAAAGAAAGTTCCTAGTGTCAGCCCTTTGGCAAAGAAGGTGAGAAACACAGTAGAATTCCAGAAAGAGATTGTAGAAAAATACGAGAGTGGTGTATGTGTGCTCGAGCTTGCCAGGATGTATGGAAGTCAAATCAACAATCACTTCAATTTTGGCAAAGAAAGTAGAAACCAAGAAGCCAATGTTGCAAAAGGGGTGAATATGCTAATGAAACAAAGATCACCAATAATCAAAGATGTGGAGAAGTTATTGTTGGTGTGGATCAATGAGAAACAGCAGGAGATAGTGTTGTGGAGTTGATCATTTGTAAAAAGGCAAGGCAGTTGCATGTGGATCTTGTGAATAAAATGCCTGGAACGAGTGCTGCTGTTAGCGAATTTAAGGCCAGCAAAGGCTGGTTTGAGAGATTAAGAAGCATAGTGGCATACACAGTGTTGTAAGGCATGGCGAGGCTGCAAGCTCGTACAAACATGAGGCTGGAGAATTAGTGCATGAATTCAAGGGGTATGTAGAGGCTGAAGGATTCCTCCCCCAACAAGTGTGCAAAACAGGCCTCTTTTGGAAAAAAAAATGCCAAAGAGGACCTACATCACACAGGAGGAAAAGACACTGCCAGGACACAACCCTATGAGGGATAGGCTTACTCTTTTGTTTCTGTGGAAAGCTAGTGGAGATTTCAAAGCGAAGTCTTTATTAGTGTATCACTCTGAAAATCCCAGAGTGTTCAAGAAAAACAATGTCGTCAAGAGAAAACTGTGTGTGTTGTGGAAAGCTAATAATAAGCATGGGTCACAAGGCAAATTTTCATTGGCTGGGTCCATGAAGTGTTTGGCCCGAGTGTGAAAAAATACCCCCAGGAAAAAAAATTTGCCACTCAAGTGCCTCCTGGTACTGGACAATGCTCCTGCTCATCCTCCAAATTTGGTTAGACCAATTGTCTATGGAGTTAAATTTTATAACAGTGAAGTTCCTGCCTCCTAACACCACTCCTCTTATCCAGCCCTGGACCAGCAGGTCATTCCTAACTTCAAAAAACTCTACACCAAAGCAATGTTTCAAAGGTGCTTTGAAGTGACATTGGATACTGACTTGACCTTAAGAGAGTTCTGGAGGAATCACTTCAATATCCTCCATTGCATAAGCCTTATAGATAAGGCTTGGCAGGGAGTGACTTCCAGACTTTGAACTCTGCTTGGAGAAAATTACGGCCAGAATGTGTCCAAGAGAAGGATTTTGAAGGGTTTGAGTAGCCCTGGATAGGGACTTGATACCTGAAGTCCTTATGGAGGAGGATTGCCCTTCCAAACAATAAACTTCCTCCCCCCCTCCCCTCCTCGTCTTCTTCATATGCCAGCAAGTCTTCAATAAAGGTACGTAATGTTCATTTATTATTAATTTATTCATTTTTATTAGCATTTTACATTTCTTTCTCATTGTTTTGTGTATGCAAAACTATAATTAATCTTACACAAATAACCCGCACATAAAAGACAGAAGCTTACGACGACGTTTCGGTCCGACTTGGACCATTGACAAAGTCACACTAACAGAGGAGGAGCAGGACGGCTATATATAGGCAGGAAGGGGTGGAGGTAGTAGTAGGGGTTTAGTAGTAGTAGTAGTAGTAGTACAAGAATTGTATATAATACCGACAGGATGAAATGACACATGCACAACACCCGGGCATCCCCACCGTAGACGTTTCGCCATCCAGCCAGCCACTGGATGGCGAAAACGTCCACAACAAAGACAACCAGACGCCGCACATGTGTCTAATTTCATCAGTAGATGTAGTAGAAGAAGAAGAGGTAGTAGTAGTGGTAGTGGTAGAAGTGGGAAATAAGGAAGACGAGCCAGTCAAATACAAAGGAAGGGGAGCACTGCAAGAGAGCTAGAAACCCACAGAGGGAGAGCAAGCGCACCGAGGTGCGTGAAAGGGGAAGTGGTGAAATAAAATAAAGAAGGAACAGAAACACGAGACAGGAGAGAGAAAGACAACCCAGAGGAGAAAAGGAGAGAGGAAAGGGGAAGAGGAAGAAGAAAAAGAAGAAGAAGAAAAAATGAGGATTCAGGTTAAGTCACGGGTGTTCTGAAGTTTGGAGCATTTTACAATGTAGTGGGAGAGGAAGCATCTACAGAGACGAAGCCAGGGCTAAGGTTCATACAAGGAAAGTTGTGTATAAGAGAGGATTCAACTAAATGGCGACTGTTCGAGTTGGAAGTAGGGAAGACAGTTTTAGCAGAAGACCCGTCAATAGGATGGCTATGATCTCTGAACGTGACAGAAAAGAGCATTGTTAGTGTCGGCAAGCCCAACACTATTTTTGTGCTCCTAAGTCTGTCAGAAAGAGATCGACCAGTTTCTCCCAAAATATTGAAGAGGACAGGAGGAGCAAAAAATAGAGTAGACACCAGGAGCATCTGTAGAGGGAGGAGAGGTATGAACGAGATTAGTGCGAAGAGTGTTAGTCTGGCGGAAGGTAAGCTTGATGTCTAAGGGACGGAGAGAATTGTTGAGATTAGAAAGACCGGAAATGTAGGGAAGGCAGAGGATAGAAGAGTTCCCATGAGTAGAGAGTTTGGAGAGAGAAGAAATTGCGTTTAGCACGTGAGAGGGCAGAGTCTATGAAATGGGAAGGGTAGCCAAGACGGGAGAACGAATTATAAAGAGTGGAAATTTCTGCTGGAAGGAACGGAGGATCACAGATGCGGAGGGCATGAGAAAGAGGGAGATAAGAACACTTTTCTTGACAGGGGAAGCATGATAGGAAAAGTAGTGAATGTACATGCCACTGTGAAATAGGTTTTACGGTAAACGGAAAAGGAAAAACCTGTATTGAGCGGTGGACATGGACATCAAGGAAAGGAAGAAAGGGAAATTTAGATTCCCTTTCGCTTTAAACTTAATGGAAGGGCAAGTTTGTTAAGAGCTTCAAGAAAAGGTTGGAAGAGACTGGAGTCATGAGGCCACAGAGCAAAGTTGTATCCACATAGCGGAGCCAGAGTAAAGGTTGCACTCCTATTGACTGGTCTTCTGCTAAAACTGTCTTCCCTACTTCCAACTCGAACAGTCCCCGTTTAGTTGAATCCTCTCTTATACACAACTTTCCTTGTATGAACCTTAGCCTGGCTTCGTCTCTGTAGATGCCTTCCTCTCCCACTACATTTTAAATGCTCCAAACTTCAGAACACCCGGGGACTTAACCTGAATCCTTCATTTTTTCTTCTTCTTCTTTTTCTTCTTCCTCTTCCCCTTTCCTCTCTCCTTTTCTCCTCTGGGTTGTCTTTCTCTCTCCCGTCTCGTGTTTTGTTCCTTCTTTATTTTATTTCACCACTTCCCCTTTCACGCACCATCGGTGCGCTTGCTTCCCTCTGTGGGTTTCTAGCTCTTTGCAGTGCTCCCCTTCCTTTGTATTGAACTGGCTCGCTTCCTTATTTCCCCCTTCTACCACTACCACTACTACTACCTCTTCTTCTTCTTACTACATCTATGATGAAATTAGACACAGTGCGGCGTCTGGTTGTCTTTGTTGTGGACGTTTCGCCATCCAGTGGCTGGCCCGGATGGCGAAAAAGTCTACGGTGGGATGCCCCGGGTGTTTTGCATGTGTCATTTCATCCTGTCGGTATTTATTACAATTCTTGTACTACTACTACTACTACTACTACTACTACCCCACTACTAAATTCCACCTCTTCCTGCCTATATACAGTGGACCCCCGCATAACGATGGCATCAATAGCGATTTTTTTCGCATACCGCTTACTTTTAAATTTCCAAAATTTTTTCCTCGCATACCGCTAAAACCCGCTTACCGATTTTCGTCCGAGACCTTTCCCAAAGTGCGGCCCGAGCCACGCTCACATGTTCCGCCGGTGGCATTGTTTTTCCCGCCGCCTCCGCAATAACATCCAAGCAACAATCGGGAAAATTTCGTATTATTACAGTGTTTTCGGTGCTGTTCTGGAAAATAAGTGACCATGGGCCCCCAAAAAGCTTCTAGTGCCAACCCTGTGGTAAAAAGGTGAGAAATTTGTATGGAAATTAAGAAAAAATTTTGAAGGGTTTTTGGGGCTAACCTGAGAAGCCTATGCCAGTTGTGGAATCCATTGTGCCTACTTCAAAAATTAAGGAAATGTGTGCACAGTGGGTTGAACTGCAAACCTTATGGATAAAAAATCACCCTGACACAGCTGTTGCAAGCCGTGCTGGTGACTATTTCAATGACAATGTTGTGGCCCATTTTAGACAAATCGTAAAGGAACGGGAGGTACAGAGCTCTATGGACAGATTTGTTGTGCGACAGAGGTCCAGTGACTCTCAAGCTGGTCCTAGTGGCATTAAAAGAAGAAGGGAAGTAACCCCGGAAAAGGACTTGCTACCTCAAGTCCTAATGGAAGGGGATTCCCCTTCTAAACAGTAAGAAGATAATGCTCTCCCCCTCCTCCCATCCCATCAATCATCACCAGATCTTCAATAAAAGTAATGTCATGTAAGTGTGCATGCCTTTTTCAGTTTGTGTGTATTAAAATTAACATTTCATGTGGTAAAAAAATTTTTTTTTCATACTTTTGGGTGTCTTGCACGGATTAATTTTATTTCCATTATTTCTTATGGGGAAAAATTCATTCACATAACGATTATTTCGCATAACGATTCCCCCTCTTGCACGGTTTTAAAATCGTTAACCGGGGTCCACTGTAAAAGCCATCCTGCTCCTCCTCTGTTAGTGTGACTTTGTCAATGGTCCAAGTCGGACCGAAACGTCGTCGTAAGCTTCTGTCTTTTATGTGCGGGTTATTTGTGTATCGTTCCAGTCACGGTATTGTGCCTTTTTGTTATTTATAATTAATCTTCAAAAACTGTATCTTTTGTTAATATTTTTGGGTGTCTGGAACGGATTAACTGTATTTACATTAATTCTTATGGGAAATATTATTTCAGTTTTCAGCCTTTTGGATTCAGGTATACCTTCTGGAACAGATTACGGCCAATAACCGGGGGTCCACTGTATACGCATCTGTGATTCTGCCCACTCTGAGCCATATTTTCAGCCAATTCCATTGTTCCAGTCGACCTAACTGGACCAGAACTCCATTTGTTCTTTCAACTGAGTACATGAAACTGCCCAATTACCGATTTCAACTACCTAATAGTGGTAAGAAATTGACAATTTGGCCAATTTCACACAAATTTCAAAAGATGCCAATTTCAAAATAGGTCTATAATAACAATGCAGACATTCCTAGCACTAAAATAACATTTTCCCTGTTCATTAGCCATGCCCTTCTTATATTATGCTTGCTTTCCATTTTGAATTTTTATTCATACAAAAAATAGAAGATTTACTGTTATGCTGACTACTGCATTATTGTAATAACTGTATAAATAATGTCAACCCATTCATGACTGCATATTAGACCAGCCAGTTGGACATGTATTGGACAGTGACATCATCTGTTTACTTTTGAACATCAGCATATATTGAACATTTCCACTACCTTGAGCTCAGTTTTAAAGTACTTTCCAGCAGGAAACCAATCAAAATTATATCTATTTCTGTAATACAGTACATCTTCCATTCTATCAAATGAGACCAAGAAAACGAGAATACAACCATACAAACTACATAAAAATACACCGCAAATTCGCTGTTTTACACCAAAAGCACAGTCGTCTGTTTTTCTCATTATGCACTGCATGCTGCAGGATTTTTTTTTATATAGTGCACACTTACCACACAGACCTATTCTCTCACATGTTGGCCCAAATTTACCAGTCACAGCTTATCTGAGTGAGCTGAGCTCATGGCATCCGACAGTGGCTTCAAAGCCACCTTATCTTTTATGGACAATCTATGGTGCATGTGCTTTACACAACGAGAAGCATTTTATTCATTGGACCCATGGCTAGGACTAAAAGTGAGCAGGCTATAACAATAAATGGAGGAAAAGAAATTGGAATGACTTATGCAGCAAGTAGCGCCATCAAACAGTAACAGCAATTATGCTAGCCGAAATTAGTGCCGGATTACTGATAGAACCAGATTACTGACTGCCAGATTAGTGATGGCCAACCTGTATTACATTTTATTACTGTTTTGCATCTTGTTTAGTAAAGAATCTTAAGCATTCTTTTCTTCTTTTTGTCAAGGTTTTTTAATAGCTGCTGTTTACTAGAAAGAGCAAGATGCTCCCTATTCAGGTGAAGGCGAAGAATCACAGAGCTGCTGAAAGGGGCCAGTATATCTGACATACGAAGAGAGGCACTTGGCAGAGAAACAGCAAATATTGAACTTAAGCTTAAGGAATCATACAGGAGACAAAAAAACTCAGGACGAACTAAAAGCCATAAATGAAACTGAAAGAAACCCAAAATATTTCTTTTCTTATGCCAAATATAAGGCAAAAACAGCATCCGGTATTGGACCCCTGCTTAGACAAGATGGGACCTACACAGATGACAACAAGGAAATGAGTAAGATACTAAAGGCCCAGTATGACTCGGTGTTTAGTGAGCCACTAACCAGAATAAGAGATGACAACATAAATTAATTTTTTATAACTAAGACTCAGAATTTGGTCAGTTCAAACATCACTGATATTATACTAACACCACATGACTTCGTAAAGGCAATAAATGACATGTCCATGCACTATGACCCAGGCCCAGACTCTTAGAATTCAGTGTTCATCAAGGACTGCATGAAACCTGTCACGAGCCTTTAGCATTCCATGGAGAGGGAGCATGGCCACAGGGGTCATCCCAGTCACTTAAAACAACAGACATAACCCCACCCTACAAAGGGGGCAGTAAAGCAACAGCAAAGAATTACAGACCGATAGCGCTAAAATCTCATATCATAAAAATCTTTGAGTGTTCTAAGAAGCAAGATTGCTACCCATCTAGATTCCCATCAGTTACACAACCCAGGTAGCATGGATTTGGAGCAGGCCACTCCTGCCTGTCCCATCTACTGGATAACTACGACAAGGTCTTTGACACTAGAGGACAAACAAAATGCAGATGCAGTATACACAGACCTTGCAAAAGACTTTGATAAGTATGACCTTGGTATAACAGTGCACAAAATATGTGCACTGTTGGTAGATGGATCAATAGCTTCCTAACAAATAGAACACAAAGAGTAATAGTAAACAGAGTAAAGTCTGGGGTGGTTAGTGAAAAGCTCTGTTCCACAAGGCAGAGTACTCAACCCCATTCTGTTCCTCATCCTCATATCTGACATAGACAGACAAAAGCCATAACACCATGTCTTCCTTTGCAGATGATACCCGAGTCTTCAAAGATCACAACAGTGTATGTAGCTGTTGGAGTGCCCCAGGGTAGTGTCCTAGGCCCACTCCACTTTCTCATCTACATCATTGATCTCCCCAATGCATCTCAACTCCTTAAACCAGTTGTATTCGCAGACGACACTACTTATGTCTACTCCCACTCAAACCCACCTATACATAGAGACATTGTAAAACACGAGCTGCTAAAAATATTATACTTGGATGATGACCAACAAACTCTCAACACAGACAAAACATACTTCATGCTATTTGGAAACAGAGCCTTAAATATCCAACTTAACATATCGATAAATAGTTCCCCTATTACAAGACACAATGAGGGTAAATTTCTAGGTCTTCTTCTTGACTGCAATCTTAAATTCATTCCCACATCCAGCATATATCCAAGAAAATTTCCATATCAGTAGGCATCCTTACCAAGATACAATACTATATACCCCAAACAACACTCCTTACCCTATACCACTCTTTAATACATCCCTGCCTCAACCACAGCCAACCACCTTAAACCTTTAATAACCCAATGAAAAGCTGCTGTGCAGATGATTACCAGCTCCTGTGCCAGACAGCACACACCAACCACCTCACAAAAGCCTGACTCTACTAAATATACAAAACATACATTCATATTATTGTGCCTATGTATACAAAACATTAAATTCCAATATAAACCCTCCACTTAAACTTCTCTTTGATAGCTACAACAGAACACACAGTCACAATACAAGGCACAAGGCACTCTTTGACATCCCTCATGTCAGTCTCACACTATGCAAAATGCAGCGCACATACAGGGCCCAAAGATCTTGGAATTCACTACCTGAACTGGTATAGGATCCCCTGACAACATACAAATTTTGAGCTATGCTTAAAAATCAACTCATCTCTCAATACTAACCAAAGCATCATGTAACCAGTTTGAAGCAACTCCCAAATATTATGAGACCTCATGTCTATTAAAACATCTGCCAATCCATGAAATATTACGCTTGAACCATTAATTGTAATATTGTTTTTATGTGCAACAACCAAGATTATTATTCTTATAAACCTCCACCTTGACTACCTCACATTAGTATTAAGATAAAATAAGGAAATATTGAAAAGTTATCCATTCTTACCATGTCTAGACTTAAGTAGTTATTATGTAGTACTACGATAAGTCTGCCCGAAATGCCCCGCATGATAGTGGCTTCCTTTTTACTTAACAAATAAAAACTGTAAATACACAAAGAAATAAAATAAAATCTTTATCTTTATCTTTTATCTTTATTTACCACATCTGCTAGAAAAATGATAGGATGGATGAGAACCTTCAAAACTAGGGATGCCAACCCCATGAAGATTTCTTTAAATCACTTTTCTGCCTAGGCTGGAATATTCCTGTACACTAATGGTGCCTTTTAAGGCAGGTGAAATTGCTGACCTGGAGAATACACAGAGAAACTTCACAGCACACATAAGTACAATAAAACACCTAAATTACTGGGAATGGTTGAAGTTCCTTGATTTATACTCCCTGGAACACAGGCAAGAAAGACACGTGATAATATACATGTGGAAAATCCTAGATTGATTAGTACAGGTCAGCCATCACTAATCTGGCATCATTGGGACCTATAGTGTGTCGGATTACTGAGTTTGCTGGATTACAGAGTGGTTAGGTTAGAATACACTTAATTAACCTATCAATAAAGACTTTCTGCTACATCTTCCTCATTTTCATCACTGCTTTCTCCTCCACTGGTATGCTGCTGTGCATTTACAACCATTTGCACAATTTCTGCATCAGAATAATGATGAAATTTGAAATTACGCTAGTTGAAATTACTGCCGGATTACTGACGGAACCAGATAACTGATTGCCGGATTAGTGATGGCCGACCTGTACCAAATGTGCATGCAAAAAGCAAAAGACTTGGCAGGCAATGCAACATCCTGCCTCCCAAGTACACTAAGACACACAATAAGTGTCAGGAGCCCAAGACTGTTCAACTGCCTCCCGGCATACATAAGGGGAATTACCAATAGACCCCTGGCTGTCAGACACTAACATCAATACCTGACAGCAGGGCTGTGGTTCATACGTCATCTACGTGTGGCAGCAGTAACAGCCTGGTTGATCAAGTCCTGATCCA